>CM014089.1:1011239-1056580 GCA_004119915.2 Collichthys lucidus
GCAGACACACCGCCCTCTCTCTCTCTGCAGCGGCTGCCTGCTACAAACAAGCGACGACCCGGGAACACAGAACCTGACAGCACCGGACCGGACCGGACCGGACTACGACGAAGACCGACAGGAACCATGACAGAGACAAAGACCCACGTCATCCTGCTGTCCTGCGGCAGCTTCAACCCCATCACCAAGGGACATCCATATGTTCGGTAAGGGTGGAGGAGGCTGTGTGTGTGTGTGTGTGTGTGTGTGTGTGTGTGTGTGTGTGTGTGTGTGTGGTGTGTGTGTGTGTGTGTGTGTGTGTGGTGTGTGTGTGTGTGTGTGTGTGTGTGTATATACACGTCACAAATATCAACCTGAGCCGAACATATTGAAGCTTGAGGTTCGAGTCGGTTCCGGTCGCTGTCCGGCGGGGTGGTGCTGAAATGGGCGACGGCTTCACATCC
The DNA here is from genome assembly GCA_004119915.2 of Collichthys lucidus. NCBI lineage: Eukaryota > Metazoa > Chordata > Actinopteri > Sciaenidae > Collichthys > Collichthys lucidus. Next base: position 1,011,683 of record CM014089.1, read on the forward strand.
GGCAGAATGTGACGCGAACACAAACAAAACCATCAGAACCACACACTGTAAACACATCGGAACCGACCCGACCCAGTCTAAACCCGCTTCAACGCGTCGAACACGGAAACGGTGCGTGATGAAGCCCCGCAGGCCTCGCGCGGCGTGTGGCGCAGCCCACAAATGATCCGGATCCTCCAGAGATCCGGTCCGTCCACACAGAACCAGCTGATGGTTCTGCTGCCTGCGTCACTCCAGCTGCTGTGACGACACAACCAAAACAATAGTCAGCTGATGATGTCATCATGAATGATGGAGGGTCATATTTAAAGTCAGGTTCAGAAACATGAACCGGACCGGACCCTGCACATGTGGGTCCACCATGATCCAGGATAGCTGCTGTTAGCTCAGTTTGTTAGCTGGAGAACCGGAGCGGGCAGTCGGCAGCCTCTGTGGACAGGATGGCAGAGGAGAGAGTGAAGAGGACGCTGACGGAGGAAGAGAAGAAGAGTAAACAGCTGCTGCTGGGTCTGTCTCATTTCTAAATCAGTAAGGCTGTAAAGACCAATGAGAGGCCGGCGAGCGGTGACTCATCCAATCAGGCGTGAGGGGAGGGCTCATGTCACTGTCAGTCACATTGAGCCTCAAACCTTAGCTCTTCAATAAGAATGTGAGAACGTTACTCAGATGTTTTCTGAACGTTTGCTGCATTCACATCATCAGACGAGGAAGCAGCAGCAGCATGTTCCCATCGTGACCTATTTACACCAGCAGCTCCATCTCTGTGTCGTCCTCCACACAACACACACACCAAACATCCTCATGCTCATCTCCACCATGTTCATCTCCACCGTGTTCATCTCCACCATGTTCATCTCCACCGTGTTCATCTAAAACCTGGACGTAGTCTCCGTGACGCCACCGCAGACTGTCTAAAACCTGGACGCAGTCTCCGTGACGTCACCGCAGACTGTCTAAAACCTGGACGTAGTCTCCGTGACGTCACCGCAGACTGTCTAAAACCTGGACGCAGTCTCCGTGACGTCACCGCAGACTGTCTAAAACCTGGACGTAGTCTCCGTGACGTCACCGCAGACTGTCTAAAACCTGGACGCAGTCTCCGTGACGTCCCCGCAGACTGTCTAAAACCTGGACGTAGTCTCCGTGACGTCCCTGCAGACTGTCTAAAACCTGGACGCAGTCTCCGTGACGTCCCCGCAGACTGTCTAAAACCTGGACGTAGTCTCCGTGACGTCCCCGCAGACTGTCTAAAACCTGGACGTAGTCTCCGTGACGTCCCCGCAGACTGTCTAAAACCTGGACGCAGTCTCTGTGACGTCCCCGCAGACTGTCTAAAACCTGGACGTAGTCTCCGTGACGTCCCCGCAGACTGTCTAAAACCTGGACGTAGTCTCCGTGACGTCACCGCAGACTGTCTAAAACCTGGAAGCAGTCTCTGTGACGTCCCCGCAGACTGTCTAAAACTGAACGTAGTCTCCGTGACGTCCCCGCAGACTGTCTATAACCTGGACGTAGTCTCCGTGACGTCCCCGCAGACTGTCTATAACCTGGACGTAGTCTCCGAGACTCTGAGTTTTTCTCACATGAAATCAAAACAAACTCAAAGGATGCTTGTTCAGTCTTGATTATTCTAATTATATTCTCAGGTCTCTTGTCGAGTCTTCAGGTTTCGATATGTGTGAATAAAATGTGTCAGCTTCAAAAAGTCTCATTAATCAAGTTCCTGCTCAAAGAGCTCGTTAGCGTCACTGTTGTCACGGTAACAGACCATTCAACAATAGCTTTCTCTGTTTAGGAATAAGTTACGTGGGAATGCAGACGGAGCCTTTTAAAATAAGAGCCAGCAGCTACAGCTGTCAGCTGTTTACTTCACTGTCCATTGGGAAAGTCAGTAAGTCACAGAGAGCTGAGGCGGAGCAGCTATCAGAGGGTCCAACCTGAGGGGTCGGACCCTTCAGAGGGTCACCAGATAAACCAGGGAGGTCGTCAGATGACAGTGAAATATAGATGATGTGTTTTATTGTGAAGGTCAGGAATGACTGTGGTATATATTTTTGTCTTCAGATGAACGTGCAGACATTTTGTCCTGTGACATGTTTCCTGTCTGTGTTTGCAGAGAAAGCCAGAGAGTATCTGCACAAAACAGGTCGCTTCATCGTGATCGGAGGAATCATCTCTCCGGTGCACGACTCGTACGGAAAACCTGTAAGTGCTCGTCCTGGTTTACTGACTGTTTACCGACTGTTTACCGACTGTTAACCGACTGTTTACTGTTTACAGACTGTTTACTGACTGTTTACTGTTTGCCGACTGTTTACCGACTGTTTACTGTTTACAGACTGTTTACAGACGGTTTACCAACTGTTTACCGACTGTTTACGGTTTACTGACTGTTTACTGTTTGCCGACTGTTTACCGACTGTTTACTGTTTACAGACTGTTTACAGACTGTTTACCAACTGTTTACCGACTGTTTACGGTTTACTGACTGTTTACTGACTGTTTACTGTTTGCCGACTGTTTACCGACTGTTTACTGTTTACAGACTGTTTACTGACTGTTTACCGACTGTTTACTGTTTGCCGACTGTTTACCGACTGTTTACTGACTGTTTACTGTTTACCTACTGTTTATTGACTGTTTACCGACTGTTTACGACTATTTACTGTTTACTGACTGTTTACAGACTGTTTACGACTATTTACTGTTTACAGACTGTTTACAGACTGTTTACTGTTTACTGACTGTTTACTGACGGTTTACAGTTTGCCGACTGTTTGCCGACTGTTTACCGACTGTTTACTGACTATTTACTGTTTACCTACTGTTTACGGACTGTTTACCGGCTGTTTACAGGCTGTTTACTGTTTACTGACTGTTTACCAACTGTTTACCAACTGTTTACTGTTTACCTACTGTTTACTGGCTGTTTACCGGCTGTTTGCTGTTTACTGACTGTTTACTGGCTGTTTACTGTTTACTGACTGTTTACCAACTGTTTACCAACTGTTTACCAACTGTTTACCAACTGTTTACTGTTTACCTACTGTTTACTGGCTGTTTACCGGCTGTTTGCTGTTTACTGACTGTTTACTGGCTGTTTACCGGCTGTTTGCTGTTTACTGACTGTTTACTGACTGTTTACCTACTGTTTACCGAGTGTTTAGTAACTGTTGAGGACAGAGAACCGAGGACAAAGGACAGGGAACAGAGGACAGGGAACAGAGACAGAGAACAGGGAACAGAGACAGAGACAAAGAACAGAGAACAGAGAACAGAGAACAGGGAACAGAGAGACAGAGAACAGGGAACAGAGAGACAGAGAACAGGGAACAGAGACAGAGAACAGGGAACAGAGACAGAGACAAAGAACAGAGAACAGAGAACAGGGAACAGAGAGACAGAGAACAGGGAACAGAGACAGAGAACAGGGAACAGAGACAGAGACAAAGAACAGAGAACAGAGAACAGGGAACAGGGAACAGAGACAGAGACAGAGACAAAGAACAGGGAACAGAGACAGAGAACAGGGAACAGAGACAGAGACAAAGAACAGGGAACAGAGACAGAGAACAGGGAACAGAGACAGAGACAAAGAACAGGGGACAAAGGACAGGGAACAGAGGACAGGGAACAGAGACAGAGACAGAGACAAAGAACAGGGAACAGAGACAGAGAACAGGGAACAGAGACAGAGACAAAGAACAGGGAACAGAGACAGAGAACAGGGAACAGAGACAGAGACAAAGAACAGAGGACAAAGGACAGGGAACAGAGGACAGGGAACAGGGCACAGGGAACAGAGACAGAGACAAAGAACAGGGAACAGAGACAGAGAACAGGGAACAGAGACAGAGACAAAGAACAGGGAACAGAGACAGAGAACAGGGAACAGAGGACAGAGAACAGGGAACAGAGACAGAGACAAAGAACAGGGAACAGAGACAGAGATGAAGAACAGGAAACAGAGAATAGGGAACAGAGACAGAGAACAGGGAACAGAGACAGAGAACAGGGAACAGAGACAGAGAACAGGGAACAGAGACAGAGACAAAGAACAGGGAACAGAGACAGGGAACAGAGACAAAGAACAGGGAACAGAGGACAGAGACAAAGAACAGGGAACAGAGAACAGAGACAAAGAACAGGGAACAGAGACAGAGACAAAGAACAGGGAACAGAGACAGAGACAAAGAACAGGGAACAGAGACAGAGACAAAGAACAGGGAACAGAGGACAGGGAACAGGGAACAGAGACAGAGACAAAGAACAGGGAACAGAGACAAAGACAAAGAACAGGGAACAGAGACAAAGGACAGGGAACAGAGAACAGGGAACAGGGAACAGAGACAGAGACAAAGAACAGGGAACAGAGACAAAGAACAGGGAACAGGAAACAGAGATAAAGAACAGGGAACAGGGAACAGAGACAAAGAACAGGGAACAGGAAACAGAGATAAAGAACAGGGAACAGGAAACAGAGATAAAGAACAGGGAACAGAGACAGGGAACAGAGACAAAGAACAGAGACAGAGACAAAGAACAGGAAACAGAGATAAAGAACAGGGAGACAGAACAGAGACAGAGAACAGAGACAGAGGACAGAGAGAGAGACGGACAGAGGACAGAGACAGAGGACAGGGAACAGAGGACAGGGAACAGAGATAAAGAACAGGGAACAGAGACAAAGAACAGAGACAGAGAACAGAGACAGAGACAAAGAACAGGAAACAGAGATAAAGAACAGGGAACAGAGACAAAGAACAGAGACAAAGAACAGAGACAGAGGACAGAGACAGAGGACAGGGAACAGAGGACAGGGAACAGAGACAGAGGACAGGGAACAGAGGACAGGGAACAGAGACAGAGGACAGAGACAGAGGACAGGGAACAGAGGACAGGGAACAGAGACAGAGGACAGGGAACAGAGACAGAGGACAGGGAACAGAGGACAGGGAACAGAGACAGAGGACAGGGAACAGAGACAGAGGACAGGGAACAGAGGACAGGGAACAGAGAACAGCGTCGTGCAGTGATGAAGATCTCGTCCTACTTTCTGCTGCACAGAAACTTCATGAATAATAAACGTTACAATTCAGTGCTCCACCTGCTGATGCTTTATTAATGAGCTCATAATTATTACCTCGATGTGTGTCGAGTGTTTGTGACTGTCATCACAGACACACAAGCCCATCGTCTCCACGTGTCTGTGGACTGACTCTGGATCTGTCTGTGGACTGGCTCTGGATCTGTCTGTGGACTGACTCTGGATCTGTCTGTGGACTGACTCTGGATCTGTCTGTGGACTGACTCTGAATCTGTCTGTCTGTGGACTGACTCTGAATCTGTCTGTCTGTCTGTGGACTGACTCTGAATCTGTCTGTCTGTGGACTGACTCTGGGTCTGTCTGTGGACTGACTCTGGATCTGTCTGTCTGTGGACTGTCTCTGGATCTGTCTGTGGACTGTCTCTGAATCTGTCTGTCTGTGGACTGACTCTGAATCTGTCTGTCTGTCTGTGGACTGACTCTGAATCTGTCTGTCTGTCTGTGGACTGACTCTGGATCTGTCTGTCTGTGGACTGACTCTGAATCTGTCTGTCTGTCTGTGGACTGACTCTGGATCTGTCTGTCTGTGGACTGACTCTGAATCTGTCTGTGGACTGACTCTGGATCTGTCTGTCTGTGGACTGACTCTGGATCTGTCTGTGGACTGACTCTGAATCTGTCTGTCTGTCTGTGGACTGACTCTGGATCTGTCTGTGGACTGACTCTGGATCTGTCTGTGGACTGACTCTGAATCTGTCTGTCTGTCTGTGGACTGACTCTGGATCTGTCTGTGGACTGACTCTGGATCTGTCTGTGGACTGACTCTGAATCTGTCTGTCTGTCTGTGGACTGACTCTGGATCTGTCTGTCTGTGGACTGACTCTGGATCTGTCTGTCTGTGGACTGACTCTGGATCTGTCTGTGGACTGACTCTGGATCTGTCTGTCTGTGGACTGACTCTGGATCTGTCTGTGGACTGACTCTGGATCTGTCTGTCTGTCTGTGGACTGTCTCTGGATCTGTCTGTGGACTGTCTCTGGATCTGTCTGTGGACTGTCTCTGGATCTGTCTGTCTGTCTGTGGACTGACTCTGAATCTGTCTGTCTGTCTGTGGACTGTCTCTGGATCTGTCTGTCTGTCTGTGGACTGACTCTGGGTCTGTCTGTGGACTGACTCTGGGTCTGTCTGTGTGCAGGGTTTAGTGCCGAGCAGACATCGTCTCACCATGTGTCAGCTGGCCGTGCAGTCCTCTGATTGGATCAGGTGAGACAGCGTTCATCTCTGTTTATTGGTTCACCTCAAACGTTAATAAAACGTTGGCGTGATGTTCTGTGTTTGTTCAGGGTCGACCCGTGGGAGTGTTACCAGGACACCTGGCAGACGACCTGCAGCGTGCTGGAGCACCACCGCGACCTGATGAAGGTGAGATAACTGCTGCTGACTGAACAGAACCGGGCTCAGCAGCTGGACCTGAACAACATGTGTTACCATGGAAACCGTCCTCATATTATTGGATGTGTTGAAGATGTTTTTGTTCCTCAGAGAGTCACCGGCTGTATTCTGTCCAACGTCAACACGCCGTCCACGACTCCTGTGATTGGTCAGCCTCAGAACCAGACTCCGCCCATCTACCAGAACCACAACAACATGAATCACAAGCCCACAGCCAGTGAGTCTGTGAGACCAGTGAGACCAGCTGTGTGTTAATGAATGTGATCTGTCTGTGCTCACCTGTCTGTGCTCACCTGTCTGTCCTCACCTGTCTGTCCTCACCTGTCTGTGCTTACCTGTCTGTGCTTACCTGTCTGTCCTCACCTGTCTGTCCTCACCTGTCTGTGCTTACCTGTCTGTCCTCACCTGTCTGTGCTCACCTGTCTGTCCTCACCTGTCTGTCCTCACCTGTCTGTGCTTACCTGTCTGTGCTTACCTGTCTGTCCTCACCTGTCTGTCCTCACCTGTCTGTCCTCACCTGTCTGTGCTCACCTGTCTGTCCTCACCTGTCTGTGCACTGTCTGTGCTTACCTGTCTGTGCTTACCTGTCTGTGCTTACCTGTCTGTCCTCACCTGTCTGTGCTCACCTGTCTGTGCTCACCTGTCTGTCCTCACCTGTCTGTCCTCACCTGTCTGTCCTCACCTGTCTGTGCTCACCTGTCTGTCCTCACCTGTCTGTCCTCACCTGTCTGTCCTCACCTGTCTGTGCTCACCTGTCTGTGCTTACCTGTCTGTCCTCACCTGTCTGTGCTCACCTGTCTGTGCTTACCTGTCTGTCCTCACCTGTCTGTGCTCACCTGTCTGTGCTCACCTGTCTGTCCTCACCTGTCTGTCCTCTGCTCAGTCAAACTGTGGGGGAAGGTCAGCGAGAGTTTGGGGAAGATCTGCTGCGTGCGCCCTCAGATTGAACGCTTCACCTTTGTCGGTAAGTAAAAAGTTTAAAAAGGGGAAGTATGGAGCCTCGTTAACACGGGAGCAGCAGCCAATCAGACGCCAGACTGAACATTTTGTATTCTCACAATGACGCTCACCTGTTTGACAAACTAAAGCTTTACGCTGACGATGCACTGATTTACATTCGTTGTCTCACTGTGTCAGATGAAAATGCTAACCTGGGGACCGCGATGAGGTACGAGGAGATCGGTGAGTCGTGTCTTCGGTGTCTTCGGTGTCTTCGGTGTCCTCTGGTTTCCTGTGGTGTCTGTTTGTATCCAGTAAACGAGTTGGTTTACTGAGGCGTCTCTTTCCTCCTGCCTGTTTGTCGTCTGTAGAGTTACGCATCTTGCTCCTGTGTGGCAGTGATCTCCTGGATTCCTTCTGCATCCCTGGCCTGTGGAAGGACAGTGATGTAAGCACAATGTAGCCCCGCCCCCCACCCATCCACCCTTGAACCCCGCCCCAAATCCCACCCTGTAGCCCCGCCCCTTTTTGGTGTGTTCACACAGTGAGTGAATAAAACCTTTTGCAGCATTAGATTACATACACAGCATTTACATATTTACGTTATATTTAACGTGATATCACGAGTGACGTGAGGTGAGGATTCGCTCCGTGTTTTTGGTTTGCGTGGACACATCTTCAGGCCTTTCTCTGAACTCTGTCGTAAGAACCGATGCTGTTGACAAAGGAAACGTTGTGAGCAACAGACTAATATGAATGCTAGCTGTTAGCAGAGAGCGTCAGTGTACGCTGTCAGCTGCTTGTTTCTCACCACAGAAATGAACTTTAGCTCAGCGAGCAGATCCACGATCACGGAGTCCATGAGACGGACTGACAGCGGTTCTCTGAGCAGCGTCTGAAGGTCGTCTCTCTCTGTGCTTTCAGATGGAGGTGATTGTCGGGGATTTTGGGATCGTGGTGGTTCCTCGTGATGGAGCTGACACGGAGAGGATCATGATCACTCCTCCTCCTCCGCAAGTACAAGGTCAGAGCAACAACATCCTGCGGAGCATTGAGACGTGTCAGAGAAGGATTCAGTGTTCCATCTGATCTGGTTTCATTTCAGGACAACATCACCGGTGGTGAACGATGCCGTGACTCACCCGATGTCCATCGTCAGCTCAACCAAGAGCAGGTGAGGACGTAGCTTTGCACCATCAGCGGCTGCTGCTTCATCCACCTGTCCAATACAAAGAGAGGCAGGGCCGCTTCTAGCCACGGGCACTCATCAAGTTAGCAAAGTGTCCAACAACAGGAAGTAGAATTCATGAGACAGGAAGTCCTCACAGGTGTGTTTCCTCCCGTCAGACTGGCCCTGCCACGGTGACGGCCATGTTGTGGATTACCTGAGTCAGCCGGTCATCGACTACATCCTGCAGAGCCAGCTGTACATCAACGCCTCGGGATAGAAACCACAACCTGCCGACTGACTACAGGAGAGTGGAGGCGGGCGGGGGGGGGGGGGGGGGCAACTACAACCACCACCATCATCTATATGACCCTCCACCCCCCAAAGAAAAGTTCAGCTTCCTTCTCTGTCTTCTGTGTCAAACATAATCTCTTCTTCGAGCTGTCGCTTTCCAACAGGAGCATCAGTGCCCCTCCTTCTGTCTGTCATGTGACTTTACCGTTGGGGTTGGGTGGTGGTGGTGGGGATAGGGGTGGAGGTGATCCTTAAAGGCTGCAGCGGCGTCATTGATGTATTTTCTCACTCTGTTTGTTATCTGTCTTTATTAAAGTTTGAGGTGCATGACACACAGCCGGGCATGCTCAGTGTTCCCATGGCGGACTCTTCTGTATCAGGGTGGCGATCGCGTGAGCTAACAGCAGCTAACAGACTGAGCTAACAGCAGCTAACAGACTGAGCTAACATGAGCTAACAGCAGCTAACATGAGCTAACAGCAGCTAACAGACTGAGCTAACATGAGCTAACAGCAGCTAACAGACTGAGCTAACATGCGCTAACAGCAGCTAACAGACTGAGCTAACAGCAGCTAACAGACTGAGCTAACATGAGCTAACAGCAGCTAACATGAGCTAACAGCAGCTAACAAACTGAGCTAACATGAGCTAACAGACTGAGCTAACATGAGCTAACAGCAGCTAACAGACTGAGCTAACAGCAGCTAAAAGACTGAGCTAATATGAGCTAACAGCAGCTAACATGAGCTAACAGCAGCTAACAGACTGAGCTAAAGCAGCTAACAGACTGAGCGAACATGAGCTAACAGCAGCTAACAGATTGAGCTAACATGAGCTAACAGCAGCTAACAGACTGAGCTAACAGCAGCTAACAGACTGAGCTAACATGAGCTAACAGAAGCTACAGCTGTCAGCAGTTTACTTCACTGTCCATCATAAACTCTGTAAATCACAGAGAGTTGAGGCGGAGCAGCCGGAGGACATCAGAGGGAAACCAGAAAACATTTCCTCCATAAAATATGATCCAGTTTCACCACAGAATCAGTGAAATAGTTGCTGCTGTGTGACTTAGTGCCGTAAAGCGTTACGTACTTCTCCCGACCCGGAGATGAACACCTGAGAGAAGATGCTGCATTCAGGAACATCTTGTAAATTTTGGTCTTTTTTTGAAGTGCACACTGTGACGTGATGAAGCGTCTTCCTGTGAGGCCCGTCGTCCTTCTGTAGCTCAGACTGTACATAGTGACACGTCGATCATAGTTCAGGTCAACAGTTTAACCTCTGTGCTAAAGGTATATTCACCTGCAGGTAACCATGGCAACGGCACTGACGCTTCAGGCGTCATGAATGTTGACGGGTGATCTTTTTAAGTCGAACCCTCAGAGCGTTGTTGTTCTTGTTGCTGTGTCGCTGAGGTTGTTTCTTTTCTTCTTCATGTGTTCCCGTTAGTTCCCTCCCGTTAGTTCCCTTCCGTTAGCTCTCGTTAGTTCCCTCCCGTTAGTTCCCTCCCGTTAGTTCCCTCCCGTTAGTTCTCTCCCGTTAGTTCCCGTTAGTTCCCTCCCGTTAGTTCCCTCCCGTTAGCTCTCGTTAGTTCCCTCCCGTTAGTTCCCTCCCGTTAGCTCTCGTTAGCTCTTGTTAGTTCCCTCCCGTTAGCTCTCGTTAGCTCTTGTTAGTTCCCTCCCGTTAGCTCTCGTTAGCTCTTGTTAGTTCCCTCCCGTTAGTTCCCTCCCGTTAGTTCCCTCCCGTTAGTTCCCGTTAGTTCCCTCCCGTTAGTTCCCTCCCGTTAGTTCCCTCCCGTTAGTTCCCCCCGTTAGTTCCCGTTAGTTCCCTCCCGTTAGTTCCCGTTAGTTCCCGACCGTTAGGTCGCGTTAGTTCCCTCCCGTTAGTTCCCGTTAGTTCCCTACCGTTAGTTCCCGTTAGTTACCTCCCGTTAGTTCCCTCCCGTTAGTTCCCTCCGTTAGTTCCCTCCCGTTAGTTCCCTCCCGTTAGTTCCCTCCCGTTAGTTCCCTCCCGTTAGTTCTCGTTAGTTCCCTCCCGTTAGCTCTCGTTAGTTCCCTCCCGTTAGTTCCCGTTAGTTCCCTCCCGTTAGTTCTCGTTAGTTCCCTCCCGTTAGTTCCCGTTAGTTCCCTCCCGTTAGTTCTCGTTAGTTCCCTCCCGTTAGTTCCCGTTAGTTCCCTCCCGTTAGTTCCCGTTAGTTCCCTCCCGTTAGTTCCCGTTAGTTCCCTCCCGTTAGTTCTCGTTAGTTCCCTACCGTTAGCTCTGTTATTTCCCTCCCGTTAGTTCCCGTTAGTTCCCTCCCGTTAGTTCCCGTTAGTTCCCTCCCGTTAGTTCTCGTTAGTTCCCTACCGTTAGTTCTCGTTAGTTCCCTCCCGTTAGTTCCCTCCCGTTAGCTCTCGTTAGCTCTCGTTAGCTCTGCATGCTTAGTTCGGTTCAGGCATGAATGTTTTTCAGGATGTCATGAATGTGTTTACAAAAAGGAACAACACAAGAGATACACACACACACACACACACACACACACATTAATGTGTTTCTACATGTACACACTGACACGTCTGTTCATTTTCTATTCTCTCTGTAAATGTGCAGATCTGTGTGAAGACAGTTTGTACATTTATTTATGTTTCCTGTGTGAGTGTGTGTGTGTGTGTGAGAGAGAGAGTGTGTGTGTGTGAGTGTGAGAGAGAGAGAGTGTGTGTGTGTGTGTGTGTGAGAGAGTGTGTGTGTGTGTGTGTGTGTGTGTGTGTGTGTGTGTTTTAGAGCCAGAAGCGACCATATTTGGACAAGAGGAAGTCCATGTCCATTTCCTTTCACCTGAGCTGTTTTTACATGGAATGTTTAATCAGTGTTAAATCAAAACACTGATCAGCTGACACGGCCTCGCTGCAGCACAGAAACAGGATGTAGTCCAACCAGTTTTCAAAATAAAGCTATTTGTGTGTTGCATGTTTAGAAGCACATAAAGAGAAAAGACCTCATCGTCACTGACGTTCAGGTGACATCACACCTTGTTCACAATTAAAGTTGGGTTCCATTTAGCGCAGCAGCCTGACTCTGTTTGACCTGAATGGAATGCAGCCTGACTCTGTTTGACCTGAATGGAATGCAGCCTGACTCTGTTTGACCTGAATGGAATGCAGCCTTCACAAAGTGGAAACAGGAAGAGTCATCCAGCACTGACTACATGAACATCACAGACTGGAAGAAGACTGAGACTAAAGACTGAGACTAAAGACTGAGACTAAAGACTAGAGACTGAGACTAAAGACTGAGACCAGACTAAAGACTGAGACTAAAGACTGAGACTAGAGACCGAGACCAAAACTGTGACTAAAGACTGAGACTAAAGACTTAGACTAGACCGAGACCAAAAACTGTGACTAAAGACTGAGACTAAGACTTAGACTAGAGACCGAGACCAAAAACTGTGACTAAAGACTGAGACTAAAGACTTAGACTAGAGACCGAGACCAAAAACTGTGACTAAAGACCAAGACCAAAAACTGTGACTAAAGACCGAGACCAAAAATTGTGACTAAAGAAGACTAAAGACTTAGACTAAAGACCGAGACCAAAACTGATTACAGACAATAAATCAGCTGAGACTAAGAAGGAGTCCTGTCAGATGTAACATGACGTTAACTTGTCGCCTCCTGCTGGCTGTTTGAAAGAATGCAGGTTTAAACCAGAGGCCACTTCTTGTCTGAAGTCTGATCACAGATCAGTGTGAACAACTGACATCATGACATCATCATGACATCATCATGAGATCATCATGACATCATCTGATCACAGAACAGTCATTTTATTGAAGGGAACGATGAGATCAGGTTTTATTTGTAAAAAGTCACAAAGTCCATTTTCCTCTGAGGCTTTACAATCTGTACAGGGAGTGACTCCCTCTGTGCTTAGACCCTCGGAGAGAGTGAGGAAAAACTTTAACAGGGAAAAAATGTGGAAGAAACCTCAGGAAGATCCACAGAGGAGGGATCCCTCTGCCAGGACGGACAGACGTGCAGGGACAGTTCTCAGAACTATAAACTGTAAATAAATGTAGAGTGTGTCTGACAGACATCATCACTGACACTGCAGCAGCACAGAGACTCGACAAAGTCAGTCAAAGGCAGCTTGAGGTTGCCGAGCAACCAGGGTCAGCTGCAGGTCAGAGCAGTTAACTGCAGCTGTGCTCTGTCTGTGTGTGAGTGACTGCTGAGAGACACAGAAAATCTCTAAATGAAGCCCCTCCAACTAGTGGACGCTAATGCCAAACGGTAGGTGGTATCAAAAAGCCCAAATGAGCGTGAGCATCCTCATCTTGTCGACCATGTGGATGCTGAATTTCAGTGTGTGAAGTTAAAAACTGTGACCTGGGCAGAGAGAGAAAGAACAGGTGCCCCGTGCTCCTCTGGGACATTTCTCCTCTCCAGTTTACATGGGAGTAGATGGGGCTGTCGGTGGGTGACCCTGGAGCATCAGTGCGTCTCCCGCCAAAACTATAAGTCTGACAGCTTCAGCAGTGATATCGCTGCGGAGCCCACGAATTTCCTACGTTTCTAGAGTGGAGTGACATCTGTGGCCATAAGAGCTGTTTGTAAATGTATTTTCAGACAAATGTTTCTCTCCCTCTCCACTCTAGCTCTGGAACATTCTACCAATACACACCCATTGTAAACTTTGCCGTGTTTTTTGGTGATTTTTGGTGAAACCGTTTGGTGAAATGTTTAGAAAAGTCACAGCTCACCATTCCTGACCGAGCCGGTCGTTTTGATACCTTTTTTGTGTTTGTGCGACCAGACACACACAACAACAGAGTAATGTTACAGTAACGTCAGACTGTCCAACCTAAAAGGAGCCGAAACATGAAACGCTGACTCTGAAGACCGAAGACAGACTGAGACTGAAGATGTTGAATTTGTGAGTCTCGGTCTGTCTTCAGTCTTTGTGAGTCTCGGTCTGTCTTCAGTCTTTGTGGTCTCGGTCTGTCTTCAGTCTTTGTGAGTCTCGGTCTGTCTTCAGTCTTTGTGAGTCTCGGTCTGTCTTCAGTCTTTGTGAGTCTCGGTCTGTCTTCAGTCTTTGTGAGTCTCGGTCTGTCTTCAGTCTTTGTGAGTCTCGGTCTGTCTTCAGTCTTTGTGAGTCTCGGTCTGTCTTCAGTCTTTGTGAGTCTCGGTCTGTCTTCAGTCTTTGTGAGTCTCGGTCTGTCTTCAGTCTTTGTGAGTCTCGGTCTGTCTTCAGTCTTTGTGAGTCTCGGTCTGTCTTCAGTCTTTGTGAGTCTCGGTCTGTCTTCAGTCTTTGTGAGTCTCTGTCTTCAGTCTTTGTGAGTCTCGATCTGTCTTCAGTCTTTGTGAGTCTCGGTCTGTCTTCAGTCTTTGTGAGTCTCGGTCTGTCTTCAGTCTTTGTGAGTCTCGGTCTGTCTTCAGTCTTTGTGAGTCTCGGTCTGTCTTCAGTCTTTGTGAGTCTCGGTCTGTCTTCAGTCTTTGTGAGTCTCGGTCTGTCTTCAGTCTTTGTGAGTCTCGGTCTGTCTTCAGTCTTTGTGAGTCTCGGTCTGTCTTCAGTCTTTGTGAGTCTCGGTCTGTCTTCAGTCTTTGTGAGTCTCGGTCTGTCTTCAGTCTTTGTGAGTCTCGGTCTGTCTTCAGTCTTTGTGAGTCTCGAGGAGACTCTCCAGTGTTTTTAAAAGACTGCAGTACCAGTTTTTATCCACTAGATGTCACTGGTGCATAATGTTCAGTTTCATCCTGATGATTCACACGAGTAACATAATAACTGTTTCCATGGCGATGGCAGAAAAGAGGCGGAGTCAGACTTTCAGGCAGCTTTTATTCAACACGTTGATGACAGCAGACAGGCGACCTTTGACCTGATCCCACAGAGTCTGTTCAGTAGATCGACGACGACGCGGGGACGACGTAAAAATAAATTAAAACAAAAAACAAACAAAAAAAAACTTTCAAAGTTTCAAATCAACATAAACAGAAAATTCAAAAAAAATAAAAAAGTTGTTTAGAAAAGTCGAGTGCGTTTAGTTTCTTTGGGTTTGTTTCCTGTTCACTGTGCTTCTGTAACACACACACACACACACACACACACACACACACACACACACACACACACACACACACACACACACCACACACACACACCACACACACACCACACACACTGTACACGGGTCAAACCTTCAGTATTTACACTCTTAAAGATTCTCGTTAAATCCGTTAAACTCGTTAAACTCTGCAGCTGGACGGGAGGGGGGTGGGGGCGGAGTTGAACAGTTTAAGCCCCCCTCTCGTGTCCTGCTAAGCCAATCAGCAGCTGCTGTTCTTGAACTCGCCGTTCTCAGTGATGGACAGCTTGGTGGGGTTGCTGGGTGACAGGCCGTTGCGGAGGTTGGGCGCGCTGTAGCGCTCCTTCACCTGCGTCAGCGCCGCCATCAGCCGCGAGTTCGCCGCGTCCAGGGAGCCGATCCGCTCTCTCCTGATTGGACAGAGACAGACAGGGGGCGGGACAGGAAGTCAGACTGAGAGCTACAAAATAAAACAGGACGTGATGATCAGACGAACATTCAGAGAACGTTCAGAGAACGTTCAGAGAACATCCAGAGAACGTCAGGAGAACATTCGGAAAACGTACGGAGAACGTCCAGAGAACATTCAGAGAACGTCCGGAGAACATTCAGAGAACGTCAGGAGAACATTCAGAGAACGTCAGGAGAACATTCAGAGAACGTCTGGAGAACATTCAGCAGCCAAAAAAACAAAAACAGCCAAAATACTAAAAAGTAGAAAATAATCAGATCAAATCAATAAATAATGAAATAAATGAAGCTCGGCTTAAGTCTGATCTAAAACCCCTGAACAGGTGACAGCTCGTCTCATCTCAGGTTAGGACAGGAAGTGGACCGGAAGCTCTGGGGGGGGGGTCGTCAGAGGTCGGGTCGGGCCAGCCAAACAGAAATAAAACCAGCTCAGAGCTCAACACACCAAAACAGCAAGAGAGCAGCAGAGGACCAGATATCTGCTGCATCCTTGATCAAACTGTCTGTCCTGTGATTGGCCGATCAGGTGTGCTAATGCTCTGTTTGTTTTAAAAGCGTGGGGGGAGGGGGGGGGGGGGATTTGGGGGGCTTCAGTCACTACTTGCCTGATTGGTTAATTTGACCTCCATTACTGACCTGAAATCAGTGAAGAGACGATGAGACGACCATCAAACGTTTGACCTAAGAGCTGCTGCGTTACTACAGCTCATTAATTATTCACTCAGAGTGTGTGTGAGTGTGTGTGTGTGTGTGTGTGAGTGTGGTGTGAGTGTGTGTGAGTGTGGTGTACCTGAGCGTCAATGATCTTCTGTTTGGCTTCAATCACCGCCTGCATCTCTGCGTGATCCCTCTTTAACTCCTCCTCCACTGCCATCAGCCTACACACACACACACACACACACACACACACACACACACACACACACACACACACACACACACACACACACACACACACACACACACACACACACACACAGTTAGTAGTTGGTCAGGGTGCGTTTGGTTTCTCTGCCCCATGCATGTAGCTCAGACAGGTGGAGCTTGTGGTACCTGCAGATGATGCTCTCATCTGGCTGTCCTTCTCCTCCTGCTGCCTCCTCAGGCGCTCCTCGCTGTCTTCCAGACGGTGTTTGTACTCCAGCAGGAGCTTCTGCATCTGCTGCTCCTGAGCCAGGAGGCGCCGCTCGTACTCCTCGAGACGCCGACCAGACACCCGCAGACGCTCCTTCAACCGGGAGATCTCCAACTCATACTGAGGAGGAGGAGGATATGGGAGGTTTTCAGCACCGTCATCACATGTTCATGTCATGGAGGTAAAATGAGCTCTTCTACCTGTCCAGGTGTGTCGTACCTTCTCAGTGTTCCTGCCCTCCTCTCTGCTCCTCTCTCCTCCCTCCTCCTCCTTCTCCTCGTACTGTCCGTTGTTGAGCACCCAGGCTGCCGTCCTCTCCACCGGTGACATCGCCACCGCCTCCACCGGAGACGCCACCTGAACACAAACCATGACATCATCACACACCTGCAGTCACATGACCAACAAACGTCGGCACACTTCACTTCCTGTCACATGCTCACCTGCTGTACCGGCTTGGTGGCGCTCCTCGTGGGCGGAGCCACGTTCTCCACGGAGCAGGTGGACTGCTGTCGGGTGGCGTGGGCGGCGGTGGGCGTTGGCTCCGTGTTGGTGCTGCTGCTGCTGTAGTGACGCGCTGGTGAGGGAGGGAGCGTGGCGTCCTGGCCCCGCCCCCTCCCCGCTTTGCTGCTCCACCTTGACGATGTGGGCGGTGCCTGCCGTCGTGCTCTGACGGGGGACGCGACTGCGGTGGCGGCGCCGGGCGGCAGGTCGGCGGCACGTGGCGGCGCGGCGTGGAGCACTCCTCACTCTGCGTGCTCCGCCTGCTGCCCAGCTCGTCCAGGCTGCTGTTGGACGCTGCGTGAACTTTGACCCCCACCTGGCTGCCCAAGTCGTCGGAGTTTTGCTGTGGCTGTTTTGCGAGCTTTCCGTGCTCATTCTCTCCGAGCTGGAGTCGTGCCGCAGCGAGTGGGCGAGCGCGTGGACAGGCTGTGGGCGGGGTTACTCAGGTGGTAGACAGGTTCTGGAAGGACAGCGGCGCAGGCTGCGCTGCTGGCTGATTGACGGGTGGAGCGGCCGCCTCACCTGTGGCGCGCTCTGCGGCTGACCGTCTCTGGACGCCACTTTGGCGTGATGCAGTGCCGGCTGCGGGGAGAGGGTTAGAGTGCGGGTAGGTGAGCGGGGGCGGGGCTTGCCCGATGGAGGCCTGGGAACCCACCCTGCTGGGCGCGGCGGGGCCTCGTGGTGTGGCGGCGGCCCCACGGTGGCGTGCGGGCTCTGATCATCCTGCAGGTCGACCAGAGAGATGCTGCGCCCTTAGGCAGCGGGCCGTCACGCTCCTCGTGGTCGGAGAAGCTGCCGTGGGCGGAGGATGTTGCTGAGCCAGCAGGGGCGCTGACCACGAACATAACCCTCCATCAGGTCGCTGACTGGAGACTGCAGGCTGCGGACCTCGCTGTGGCTGCAGGAAGTGACACGTACACCACAGTTACAAAGCTCAGATGTAATCTAATTACATCCTCTGACATCACATCCTGTCAGCTGATTGGTTACCTGTCGGCGGGGTCCTTCGAGATGCGCTGTAACCCTGACGATAGGCTTCCCGCTGATGTGTGACGAGCTGTTGTCCTTAAACGGCGCAGCTGCTGCTGGAACCGGCGTCGGCGCCGCCAGGCAAGCGAGAATGTCTCCCAGAATCCTTGGCAGTGGGCCGAGCTTCGCCACGTGGCCTGCAGGAAGGAATTTTCACCCCTGTGGTCGCCGTGTGTGTGTGTGTGTGTGTGTTTGTGTGTGTGTGATGTGGTGGTGGAGAGCGAAACCGAGATGGTGGCAACAGAGAGAGTCGGCCAGACAGGAAGTGAACAGAGGGAGGGGGGGAGGGGGGAGAAGGACATGAGGGAAACTTAATGGAAACAAACTCAAAGTGAACAGAACCAAACAGCACAGCCATGCTGACACCGAGGCCGAGCTCCGACAGGTGGGACAGGTGAGACGTAGCGCAGCCGGGGGTGGGGGGGTCAGGCAGGGGGAGTTGGGGGGGGGGGGGGGGGGGGGGCATGCTGTGAAGTTCAGCCACGCAGAGTTAATGTGGTTAAATAAACAGGAAGTGACCTTTGATGTTCAGTCATGTTACAAGTCATGTTAACAACACACACAGTCACAGACACACTCACACACACACACAGTCACAGTCACAGACACACACACACACACACACACACACACACACACACAGTCACAGACACACACACACACACACACACACACACACAGTCACACACACACACACACACACACACACACACACACACACACACACACACACACAGTACCTTGTCGAGCTGAGAGACGACCTCCCACAGCAGAGCGTGCAGGACGGACAGCTCGCGGCCGAGGTCGATGTAGCCCTCGAAGCCCGGCGTGTTGGACAGAGTCTCCGGGTTGGAGATCTCGGACAGGAAACGCATCATCCCCGCCCACTCGTGCTCCAGGAAGTCGTTCATGAAGGCCATGTACTCCTCTTTGTTTCCAAACCTGCAGGGAGCAGCAGCTTTAGAGACAGGACACACACACACAGCACACAGGGCACAGCAGCAGCTTTAGAGACAGGACACACACACAGGACACAGCAGCAGGTTTAGAGACAGGACACACACACACAGGGCACAGCAGCAGCTTTAGAGACAGGACACACACACAGGGCACAGCAGCAGCTTTAGAGACAGGACACACACACAGGGCACAGCAGCAGCTTTAGAGACAGGACACACACACAGGGCACAGCAGCAGCTTTAGAGACAGGACACACACAGGGCACAGCAGCAGCTTTAGAGACAGGACACACACACAGGGCACAGCAGCAGCTTTAGAGACAGGACACACACACAGGGCACAGCAGCAGCTTTAGAGACAGGACACACACACAGGGCACAGCAGCAGCTTTAGAGACAGGACACACACAGCATACAGGGCACAGCAGCAGGTTTAGAGACAGGACACACACAGCATACAGGGCACAGCAGCAGGTTTAGAGACAGGACACACACACACACAGTGCACAGCGCACAGCAGCAGCTTTAGAGACAGGACACACACACACACAGTGCACAGCGCACAGCAGCAGCTTTAGAGACAGGACACACACACACACATTGCACAGCAGCTTTAGAGACAGGACACACACACACACAGTGCACAGCAGCTTTAGAGACAGGGCACAGCAGCAGCTTTAGAGACAGGACACACAGCAGCAGGTACTGACTTGGTGAAGTTGGCGAGGTTCTGGATGACTTTGGCGATGAGCGTGAGCGTGCGTGACGTGCGGTCATCAGGATACTCCTGCATCAGGCTGAAGAGCGACGGGGACATGATGGCCGGGCACAGGAAGCGCAGGAAGAGCGAAGCGCTGATCAGACGCTTACTGATGTCCTGCTGGTGTCCACGAGAGACACACTGCTGCTTCCACGACGCAAACACTTCCTTCAGCTCCCGAGGAACACACTGAGGAGAGAGGAGAGGAGAGAGGGAGGAAGGAAGAATCAGGTTCCTGCTGCTTCAGGACAAAATGAATGTATGATCCATGAATGAAGTCCTGACGGTCTGGCGCTGTGTATTAGTACTTGTACTGCAGTATCAGTGTGTACTCTCGTACCAGTATGAGTTGATGATCTTGCAGAAGGCCAGCTCGCAGCACATCTTCAGGTTACTCTGATGTTCAACCAGGTCACCTCCAGAACATCGACTCGGGTCAACCTCACAGTTCTCATCCGACTCGTACAGAGCTTTGATGAACTCACCTGAGAGAGGCAGACAGACAGGTGAGAGGCAGACAGACAGGTGAGAAACAGAGACAGGAGAGAGGCAGACAGACAGGTGAGAAACAGAGACAGGAGAGAGGCAGACAGACAGGTGAGAAACAGAGACAGGATGTATATATATATATATATATATATATATATATAAATATTTATATATATATATATATAATATAAATATTTATAAGATATAAATATAACAAAGATATAAATATAATAAAGGTATAAATATAATAAAGACGTAAATATAATAAAGTCGTAAATATAACAAAGATATAAATATAACAAAGATATAAATATAATAAAGACGTAAATATAATAAAGACGTAAATATAATAAAGACATAAATATAACTAAGATATAAATATAACAAAGATATGAATATAATAAAGGTATAAATATAATAAAGACGTAAATATAATAAAGTCGTAAATATAACAAAGACATAAATATAACAAAGATATAAATATAATAAAGGTATAAATATAATAAAGACATAAATATAATAGACGTAAATATAATAAAGTCGTAAATATAATAAAGTCGTAAATATAACAAAGATATAAATATAACAGATAAATATAACAGATATAAATATAATAAAGATATAAATATAATAAAGACGTAAATATAATAAAGACATAAATATAACAAAGATATAAATATAACAAAGATATAAATATAACAAAGACATAAATATAACAAAGATATAAATATAATAAAGATATAAATATAATAAAGACGTAAATATAATAAAGATATAAATATAATAAAGACATAAATATAACAAAGATATAAATATAATAGAAATATAAATATAATAAAAATATAAATATAATAAAGATATAAATATAAAAAGATATAAATATAACAAAGGTATAAATATAATAAAAATATAAATACAAGAAATATATAAAACAAAGATATAAATATAAGAAAGATATAAATATAACAAAGATATATATAATATAAAGGTATAAATATAATAAAGGTATAAATATAAGAAAGATATAATATATAATAGGTATAAATATAATAAAGGTATAAATATAATAAAGATATAAATATAATAAAGATATAAATATAATATAAAGGTATAAATATAATAAAGGTATAAATATAACAAAGATATAAATATAATATAAAGGTATAAATAATAAAGGTATAAATATAATAAAGATATAAATATATAAAGGTATAAATATAACAAAGATATAAATATAATATAAAGGTATAAATATAATAAAGATATAAATATAATAAAGATATAAATATAATAAAGACATAAATATAACAAAGATATAATTATAACAAAGATATAAATATAATAGAAATATAAATATAATAAAAATATAAATATAATAAAGGTATAAATATAATAAAGATATAAATATAATAGAAATATAAATATAATAAAATATAAATATAATAAAGATATAAATATAATAAAGACATAAATATAACAAAGATATAAATATAACAAAGATATAATATATATAATATAAATATAATAAAAATATAAATATAATAAAGGTATAAATATAATAAAGATATAAATATAATAAAGATATAAATATAATAAAGATATAAATATAAAGGTATAAATATAATAAAGGTATAAATATAACAAAGATATAAATATAATATAAAGGTATAAATAATAAAGGTATAAATATAACAAAGATATAAATATAATATAAAGGTATAAATATAATAAAGGTATAAAATAATAAAGATATAAATATAATAAAGATATAAATATAATAAAGATATAAATATAATATAAAGGTATAAATATAATAAAGGTATAAATATAACAAAGATATAAATATAATAAAGGTATAAATATAACAAAGATATAAATATAATAAAGATATAAATATAAAAAAGGTATAAACAGATTACAGGCGTTATTTGTGTACATCACAGTGTGACTGATGTTTGTAATGACAGCAGGTCTGTCAGGTCAGTTCTGGTTCAGTCGGGTCAGTTCTGGTTCTGACGGGTCAGTTCTGGTTCTGTCGGGTCAGTTCTGGTTCTGTCGGTTCTGTCAGGTTAGTTCTGGTTCTGACGGGTCAGTTCTGGTTCTGTCGGGTCAGTTCTGGTTCTGTCGGGTCAGTTCTGGTTCTGTCGGTTCTGTCAGGTTAGTTCTGGTTCTGTCGGGTCAGTTCTGGTTCAGTCGGTTCTGACGGGTCAGTTCTGGTTCTGTCGGGTCAGTTCTGGTTCAGTCGGTTCTGATGGGTCAGTTCTGGTTCTGTCGGGTCAGTTCTGGTTCAGTTGGTTCTGACGGGTCAGTTCTAGTTCTGTCGGGTCAGTTCTGGTTCAGTCGGGTCAGTTCTGGTTCAGTCGGTTCTGTCGGGTCTGTTCTGGTTCTGTCACATTCATTGAACACGACGATGACTCAGCAGAATAAAGACGAAGACGACAGGCTGCTGTCTGACAGTGAGAACAGGAAGTGAAGTTTTATTCTGAAATTATTCAGAACAGATTTCAAACCTGTGTGTGTGTGTGTGTGTGTGCAGGTGATTGTGTGTACAGGTGTGTGTGTGTACAGGTGTGTGTGTGTACAGGTGTGTGTGTGACGCTCACCGAGTGCGTCATGCAGGTACTTCTGTCCCACCAGCTTCAGGTACTCCTCGATGGCTTTGGTAGCGAGCGTGTTCTCTCTGAAGATCAGCACATCGTGGTCGGCACAGCGGTCCACCTCTGACATCACCAGGTCTGTCAGGAAGTCCTACAGGGAGAGGAAGAGGAGTTACGCTAAGCTAACAGGCGGCGCAGAGAGGAGCAGGCCTGTGATTGGCCGAGCCCTGACCTTTGCCCTGCCGGTGCTCTGCAGGATGTGGACCAGCGCGCAGGCCATCTCCTCCTTGTTCTTGACGCTGATGACGGGCTCCAGCACCGAGCACAGCATGGTGTAGTTGTTGGTGACGAACTCGGCGAACTCCTTGTACTGCTCCATGGGCAGGATGGAGATGGTCTGGAAGCGCGACTTGATGCGGATGGACGGCCCGCCTCCTTTGGCCTTGCTAGTGGTGGGCGTGCTGACCGGGTACCACTTCTCCACGAACTGCCGGCCCGTCACGCCCGACACCGGGATGTTGACCAGGCCCACATAGTTGTTCTTGTCCTTCTTCTTCTTCTTGTCCACGTCGCGGTATATGTGCACCGTGATGCTGTGCATGGTGGGCAGGCCCGCGAAGTCGAAGTACTCGCCCCAGAACAGGCTGTCGTGACGAGTCTTGCTGGTGGTCCGGGCGTACAGGACGTCGTCCAGACACAGCTCGCAGAAATATTTCTTCTTTGGCGGCAGATCTTTGGCTTCGATGATCCACAGGCGCAGCAGGTTCTCCGCCCGCCGACAGTTGTCCTGGAAACAAACAGAACCACGAGCGGGTCGAGACCCAACATGGTCAACATCAACGTTTGACCCTGACAGCACGGCAGCTTCAAACCTCTTCACCTCACTGCTGCAAGAAAACTGGAAACTTTCCATGGGAACTAACAGGGGGAATATATTTTAGCATCATCTTGACTAAAACAACCAGAGTTCCTGCAGGTCCACTTGAATATATCTGCACATAGCACACTGCTTACTGCAGGGCTGCTGAGGCCACGCCCCCTACCTGCACAGGTGATCTCTGTACCTGGACCACATGTTTGACCCAGAGCACACAGAGACTGTTGAAGACACATGTGAGTCTGTGGACTACATAACATGATTCAAACTTGACAAAGTTCTACTTACAAAGATTCATGTTTGTTTAAATTACCCACAGCGACCAGTTCATCCAACTCATGGACTTTATGATTTGGAATATTTCCAAAATTCCCCCACTTAACTTCCCATGGAAAGTTTTTGAATATGTACCTTAAACTTTCCACCCCCTTACAACCCGAGTTACTGCCCCGTAAGTTTGAGTCCAAATGTTTGATTTAATGTCACAGTTAGAACTGAACCAGGACCAGGACCAGAACCAGGACCAGGACCAGGACCAGGCGATAACGGCGTTGTGTTTAAAAACAGCTGACTGATGTGTCAGACAAGACGCAGCGTTCACAACTGATTTCAGGTCAGATGTTGTAGAGTTGACCTGTCTACCTGACTGCCTGTCTGTCTACCTGCCTGTCTGTCTGTCTGTCTGTCTACCTGCCTGTCTGCCTGTCTGTCTACCTGCCTGTCTGCCTGTCTGTCTTCCTGTCTGCCTGCCTGTCTTCCTGTCTGTCTGTCTGTCTGTCTGTCTGTCTGTCTTCCTGTCTGTCTGTCTTCCTGCCTGCCTGTCTTCCTGCCTGTCTGTCTGTCTGTCTGTCTGTCTTCCTGTCTGCCTGCCTGTCTTCCTGTCTGTCTGTCTGTCTGTCTGTCTGCCCGTCTGTCTTCCTGCCTGCCTGTCTGTCTGTCTGTCTGTCTGTCTGTCTGTCTGTCTGTCTGTCTGCCTGTCTGTCTGTCTGTCTTCCTGTCTGCCTACCTGCTTGTCTGTCTTCCTGCCTGTCTGTCTTCCTGTCTGCCTACCTGCCTGTCTGTCTTCCTGTCTGCCTGTCTGTCTGTCTGTCTGTCTGTCTTCCTGTCTGCCTACCTGCCTGTCTGTCTTCCTGTCTGCCTGTCTGTCTTCCTGTCTGCCTGTCTGTCTGCCTGCCTGTCTGTCTGTCTTCCTGTCTGCCTGTCTGTCTGCCTGCCTGTCTGTCTGTCTTCCTGTCTGCCTGCCTGCCTGTCTGTCTTCCTGCCTGCCTGTCTGTCTTCCTGTGTGTCTGTCTGTCTGTCTGTCTGTCTGTCTGTCTGTCTGTCTGTCTGCCTGTCTGTCTGTCTGTCTGTCTGTCTTCCTGTCTGCCTACCTGCCTGTCTGTCTTCCTGTCTGCCTACCTACCTGCCTGCTTGTCTACCTGCCTGTCTGTCTGTCTTCCTGCCTGTCTGTCTGTCTTCCTGCCTGCCTGTCTGTCTGTCTGCCTGCCTGCCTGTCTGTCTGTCTTCCTGCCTGCCTGTCTGTCTTCCTGCCTGCCTGTCTGTCTTCCTGCCTGCCTGTCTGTCTCACCTTGTTGGGCTGAATCGTCCTCCTCAGGTTCTCCATCCACTTGTCTCTCTCGGAGGCGGACGTGCAGCTGAAACATTTGCTGCCGCCCGAGTACGTCACCTGACAGGTGAGAGAGAGAGGTCACCATGACGACCAGACGCTGTATTAAGCATTAAAGAGTTGTCGTCATGTCGAACTGACCTCGAAGCAGAACTCCTGTCCCAGAATGCTGCTGTGCAGAGGCTTGACGAACACGTCCTCCTCCATGCTCAGGTCCAGAGCCTCCACCGCGCTGCCCGGGCTCAGCAAAGACTCATGGGAGGTCGACTCCTTCAGCTTGGGGAGCCCGCGAGACCTGGAGGAGAAACAGGAAGTTTAAAGACGCTGCCAGGGGGAGCCGCTGAGAGCCTTTAGATACCATGACGACGCCACGAGATTCAAACCTCCACCTGTCAACAGTGAAGCAGTAACACCTACGAAAGACAACCACAGAGCCAGGTGAGAGTCCCCCAGAGCATCCCTCCACTCCCCCCTGCTCCCACCGTCCTCCCACCTCGACCCCGCCACAGACAGGAGCAGCTCCGCCAACAGCTCCGAGCACGCCGCTGCCGTCTTTATGAAGCTTCCCCGTGGTCCAGCAGGCAGTAAACAAGGTCCGGGGACGGCCAATGACGCCGGGTCCCAGGGAGCGTATCCATAGTAACAACCTCTGCTGGGAGAGCAGGCGCTAGGCAGCGAGGCGTGACGCAGGGTGTTTGACTACAGAGCATCTCAGGAGGCCACGGACTTTCAAAATAAAGTTCAAGAGCAGAAATCAGCTGACAGACACATTCACTGACACGTGACACGTTCACTGACACATGACACGTTCATTGACACATGACGCGTTCACTGACACATGACACGTTCACTGACACGTTCACTGACACATGACACGTTCACTGACACATGAAACGTTCACTGACACATGACACGTTCACCGACAGGTTCACTGACACATGACACGTTCACCGACAGGTTCACTGACACATGACACGTTCACCGACAGGTTCACTGACACATGACACGTTCACTGACACGTTCACTGACACATGACGCGTTCATTGACACATGACGCGTTCACTGACACATGACACGTTCACTGACACGTTCACTGACACATGACACGTTCACTGACACATGACACGTTCACTGACACGTTCACTGACACATGACATGTTCACTGACACATGACACGTTCACTGACACGTTCACTGACACATGACACGTTCACTGACACATGACACGTTCATTGACACATGACACGTTCACTGACATGTTCACTGACACATGACACGTTCACTGACACATGACACGTTCACTGACACGTTCACTGACACATGACACGTTCATTGACACATGACACGTTCACTGACACGTTCACTGACACATGACACGTTCACTGACACATGACACGTTCACTGACACATGACACGTTCACTGACACATGACACGTTCACTGACATGTTCACTGACACGTTCACTGACATGTTCACTGACACGTTCACTGACATGTTCACTGACACGTTCACTGACACATGACACGTTCACTGACACATGACACGTTCACTGACACGTGACACGTTCACTGACACGTTCACTGACACATGACACGTTCATTGACACATGACACGTTCACTGACACGTTCACTGACACATGACATGTTCACTGACACATGACACGTTCACTGACACATGACACGTTCACTGACACATGACACGTTCACTGACACGTTCACTGACACATGACACGTTCACTGACACATGACACGTTCACTGACACATGACACGTTCACTGACACATGACACGTTCATTGACACATGACACGTTCACTGACACGTTCACTGACACATGACACGTTCACTGACACATGACACGTTCACTGACACGTTCACTGACACATGACACGTTCACTGACACATGACACGTTCACTGACATGTTCACTGACACATGACACGTTCACTGACACATGACACGTTCACTGACACATGACACGTTCACTGACACGTTCACTGACACATGACACGTTCACTGACACATGACACGTTCACTGACATGTTCACTGACACATGACACGTTCACTGACACATGACACGTTCACTGACACATGACACGTTCACTGACACATGACACGTTCACTGACACATGACACGTTCACTGACATGTTCACTGACACGTTCACTGACACGTTCACTGACACGTTCACTGACACGTTCACTGACACATGACACGTTCACTGACACGTTCACTGACACATGACACGTTCATTGACACATGACACGTTCACTGACACGTTCACTGACACATGACATGTTCACTGACACATGACACGTTCACTGACACATGACACGTTCACTGACACATGACACGTTCACTGACACATGACACGTTCACTGACACATGACACGTTCACTGACACGTTCACTGACACATGACACGTTCACTGACACATGACACGTTCACTGACACATGACACGTTCATTGACACATGACACGTTCACTGACACGTTCACTGACACATGACACGTTCACTGACACATGACACGTTCGCTGACACGTTCACTGACACGTTCACTGACACGTTCACTGACACATGACACGTTCACTGACACATGACACGTTCATGACATGTTCACTGACACATGACACGTTCACTGACACATGACACGTTCACTGACACATGACACGTTCACTGACACATGACACATTCACTGACACGTTCACTGACACATGACACGTTCACTGACACATGACACGTTCACTGACACATGACACGTTCGCTGACACATTCACTGACACGTTCACTGACACGTTCACTGACACATGACACGTTCACTGACACATGACACGTTCACTGACATGTTCACTGACACATGACACGTTCACTGACACATGACACGTTCACTGACACATGACACGTTCACTGACACATGACACGTTCACTGACATGTTCACTGACACATGACACGTTCACTGACACATGACACGTTCACTGACACATGACACGTTCACTGACACATGACATGTTCACTGACACGTTCACTGACACGTCACGTTCACTGACACGCTAATGTGCAGTACTGACAGTCATCAGCTGATTGTTCAAAACAAGATTAAACTTTAATCCACTGTGTGCATGTGTGTGTGTGTATGTGCGTGTGTGTGTATGTGCGTGTGTGTATGTGTGTGTGCGTGTCTGTCTGTGTGTATGTGTGTGCGTGTGTGTGTCTGTGTGTGTGTATGTGTGTCTGTCTGGGTGTCTGTGTCTGCCTGTGTGTATGTGTGTGTGTCTGTCTGTGTATCTGTGTCTGTGTGTGTGTATGTGCGTGCGTGTGTGTGTGTGAGTAATCCTCCAGCTGTGTCAGACGAGTTACGTAAACGTGGATTACAAACCTGAGATCAACATTAGTGATGGGACGTCATCACCATCAACCAATCAAATCCAGTACGTAAACTTTAATACTTCCTGTCACTTTACAAAATAAAACACCGTCCTCACGTTGTGTAACTTTGGGTTCGCAGCCAGTGTCGTGCCAGAACAGGAGCAGGGTAATACGTTGCGAGCTAACATCAAGCTAACGTTAACCAGGCGCTGCATGTATCCGAGTCAACGACAAGACAGACGAGCCAATGCCAGCTGGAAGCACCATCAGAACCAGACCAGAACCGGACCAGAACCGGACAGGACTGTCAGAGGACGTGACAACAAAGGTGAGGTCTGCTGCAGGTGCGGCAGGTCAAAGGTGAAGCGTCATGTGACTGAAGATTTGTTCAGACCTGTCTGATCATGTGACCTGAAGCTGCAACGCTCCATCAACTGAACACACTGTGGTGTGTGGGTGTGTCTGTGTGTGGTGTGGGTGGGTGTGTGTGTGTGTGTGTGTGTGTGTGTGTGTGTGTGTGGTCTATGTGCTGCTCTCTTATTTGATGGAAACCTGATCCATGCTGTCAGAGGAAGCACTTACTGACCACACCCACACACACACACACACACACCACACACACACACACACACCACACACAGCATCAACATAGTTCTGCATGAATATTTGAATGTTTCAGGTCAGACAGGACCTCGGCCAATCGAAGAGCTCAAAGAACCAGAACAGAAGCTCCACAAACAAACAGTCCTGACCTCAACCCAAGCTGGACCTGAACCACTAAGTCACAACTGGACCTCCTGAAGCTCCAAAGCTCTGTGTGTCTGTCTGTGTGTCTGTCTGTCACCTGTCTGTCTGTCTGTGTGTATGTCTGTCACTGTCTGTCTGTTGTGTGTCTGTCTGTCACCTGTCTGTCTGTCTGTGTGTCTGTCTGTCACCTGTCTGTCTGTGTGTCTGTCTGTCTGTCACCTGTCTGTCTGTCACTGTTGTGTGTCTGTCTATGTGTGTGTGTGTGTCTGTCCTGTCTGTCTGTCACCTGTCTGTGTGTCTGTCTATGTGTCTGTGTGTGTGTCTGTCACCTGTCTGTCTGTCTGTCTGTCTGTCTGTCTGTCTGTCTGTCTGTCTGTCTGTCTGTCCAGGTTAATGGAGGAAAAACCTCCTGAAGACAGAGTGAGCAACAGAAGCAGCTTCCAGCTGGATTAGCAGTGAGCGTGTCCCTGAATGCATCACGATTGGACCCTGAACCTCACCTGTAGGATCAGTAGCAGTTACCTGTCGGCTCAGCGGGTCGCAGCGACGGCAGTCTGAAGCTCGTGTTCCGGTCAGTTGGTCTGACTCTTCGTCCTCTTGATGGCCTTTGAGCCGTTTACTGAAGAAGCCCTGGAACAGGAAGCGGGGGTCAGCGACAGGAAGAGGAAGAGAGAGTCAGGACACAGGAACGGAAGCGGAGGGTCAGGAGACAGGAGAGGAAGGGAGGGTCAGGAGACAGGAAGAGGAAGAGGAGGGTCAGGAGACAGGAACAGGAAGAGGAGGGTCAGGAGACAGGAACAGGAAGAGGAGGGTCAGGAGACAGGAACAGGAAGAGGAGGGTCAGGAGACAGGAAGAGGAAGAGGAGGGTCAGGACACAGGAACAGGAAGAGGAGGGTCAGGACACAGGAACAGGAAGAGGAGGGTCAGGGACAGGAACAGGAGGGTCAGGAGACAGGAACAGGAAGAGGAGGGTCAGGAGACAGGAACAGGAAGAGGAGGGTCAGGAGACAGGAACAGGAAGAGGAGGGTCAGGACACAGGAACAGGAAGAGGAGGGTCAGGACACAGGAACAGGAAGAGGAGGGTCAGGAGACAGGAACAGAAGAGGAGGGTCAGGAGACAGGAACAGGAAGAGGAGGGTCAGGAGACAGGAACAGGAAGAGGAGGGTCACAGGAGAGGAGAGGAGGTCAGGAGACAGGAAGAGGAAGAGGAGGGTCAGGAGACAGGAACAGGAAGAGGAGGGTCAGGACACAGGAACAGGAAGAGGAGGGTCAGGACACAGGAACAGGAAGAGGAGGGTCAGGAGACAGGAAGAGGAAGAGGAGGGTCAGGAGACAGGAAGAGGAAGAGGAGGGTCAGGAGACAGGAACAGGAAGAGGAGGGTCAGGAGACAGGAAGAGGAAGAGGAGGGTCAGGAGACAGGAAGAGGAAGAGGAGGGTCAGGAGACAGGAAGAGGAGGGTCAGGAGACAGGAAGAGGAGGGTCAGGAGACAGGAAGAGGAAGAGGAGGGTTAGGAAAGGAGCTACAATGCTTCCTTTCCTTTTCTCTTTCAGAGGACCCACAATTCATTGTGGCAGCGACAAAAATCAACACAGCGATCAGCAGAGAGAGTGAACATACATGATGATCTGAAACACTGCCCTACACATCTGTCCTCATGTCCTCTCCTTCACATCTGTCCTCATGTCCTCTCCTTCACGTCTGTCCTCATGTCCTCTCCTTCACGTCTGTCCTCATGTCCTCTCCTTCACGTCTGTCCTCATGTCCTCTCCTTCACGTCTGTCCTCATGTCCTCTCCTTCACGTCTGTCCTCATCACCTCTCCTTCACGTCTGTCCTCATGTCCTCTCCTTCACATCTGTCCTCATCACCTCTCCTTCACACCTGTCCTCATGTCCTCTCCTTCACGTCTGTCCTCATGGCCTCTACTTTACGTCTGTCCTCATGTCCTCTCCTTCACGTCTGTCCTCATGTCCTCTCCTTCACATCTGTCCTCATCACCTCTCCTTCACATCTGTCCTCATGTCCTCTCCTTCACATCTGTCCTCATGTCCTCTCCTTCACATCTGTCCTCATGTCCTCTCCTTCACATCTGTCCTCATCACCTCTCCTTCACATCTGTCCTCATGTCCTCTCCTTCACATCTGTCCTCATGTCCTCTCCTTCACATCTGTCCTCATGTCCTCTCCTTCACATCTGTCCTCATGTCCTCTCCTTCACATCTGTCCTCATGTCCTCTCCTTCACATCTGTCCTCATGTCCTCTCCTTCACATCTGTCCTCATGTCCTCTCCTTCACATCTGTCCTCATCACCTCTCCTTCACATCTGTCCTCATGTCCTCTCCTTCACATCTGTCCTCATGTCCTCTCCTTCACATCTGTCCTCATCGCCTCTCCTTCACATCTGTCCTCATGTCCTCTCCTTCACGTCTGTCCTCATGTCCTCTCCTTCACATCTGTCCTCATGTCCTCTCCTTCACATCTGTCCTTATCGCCTCTCCTTCACATCTGTCCTCATGTCCTCTCCTTCACATCTGTCCTCATGTCCTCGCCTTCACATCTGTCCTCATGTCCTCTCCTTCACATCTGTCCTCATGTCCTCTCCTTCACGTCTGTCCTCATCACCTCTCCTTCACGTCTGTCCTCATGTCCTCTCCTTCACGTCTGTCCTCATGTCCTCTCCTTCACATCTGTCCTCATGTCCTCTCCTTCACATCTGTCCTCATGTCCTCTCCTTCACATCTGTCCTCATCACCTCTCCTTCACATCTGTCCTCATGTCCTCTCCTTCACATCTGTCATCATCACCTCTCCTTCACATCTGTCCTCATGTCCTCTCCTTCACATCTGTCCTCATCACCTCTCCTTCACATCTGTCCTCATGTCCTCTCCTTCACATCTGTCCTCATGTCTTCTCCTTCACATCTGTCCTCATCGCCTCTCCTTCACATCTGTCCTCATGTCCTCTCCTTCACATCTGTCCTCATCGCCTCTCCTTCACATCTGTCCTCATCGCCTCTCCTTCACATCTGTCCTCATGTCCTCTCCTTCACATCTGTCCTCATGTCCTCTCCTTCACATCTGTCCTCATGTCCTCTCCTTCACATCTGTCCTCATGTCCTCTCCTTCACATCTGTCCTCATGTCCTCTCCTTCACATCTGTCCTCATGTCCTCTCCTTCACATCTGTCCTCATGTCTTCTCCTTCACATCTGTCCTCATGTCCTCTCCTTCACATCTGTCCTCATGTCCTCTCCTTCACATCTGTCCTCATGTCCTCTCCTTCACATCTGTCCTCATGTCCTCTCCTTCACATCTGTCCTCATGTCCTCTCCTTCACATCTGTCCTCATGTCTTCTCCTTCACATCTGTCCTCATGTCCTCTCCTTCACATCTGTCCTCATGTCCTCTCCTTCACATCTGTCCTCATGTCCTCTCCTTCACATCTGTCCTCATGTCCTCTCCTTCACTTCTGTCCTCATGTCCTCTCCTTCACGTGTCCTTGACTTTCACATCGAGGTCAAGGACACGTGGTCAGGAAAGGACATAGGTCGTCATTGGTTTGACTATTCGACGGTCATGTGACTCAGCTGTTATTACTGTGATCAGCTGCTCTTCACCTCTCAGATCCTCAGTAACAATCAAAGACTCTGCAGAGCAGAGCGGCCTCATTTCCTGAGATATTAATATCCTCAAACACATCTCCTCCTCCACCTTCTTCTCCACCTCCTTCTCCACCTCTTCCTCCTCCACCTCCTCCTCTACCTCGTCGTCCTCCTCGTCCTCCACCTCGTTGTTGATGTTCTGATCCGTTATGTGATCACTGAGTCCTCAGTTAAACATTTGGACCTTAAACCTTGTTGCTGTATCAGGTACAGAGCATTCACTCTGATCGTCACATAAAGACGTTACATGACGATGATATAGGAAATCAGTTCAACTACAGACTGAGATCCTCATCGACTGACACCGCAGACACCGGGCTGCCCGGACTGTGAGCTCAGAGCACCGGTGTCATGCCAGAACTGGAGCTGGGTGATGAGACCAGGGCGGCCATTTAGCCTTTAGTGAACTCCATTTCCCAGAAGCCCCAAGTCCTCGTGGTTACTGAATCACACGACTGACAGCCTCGTCTTCCTCAGGGACCGAGTGGAACTGCGGAGATCTTAATTTAGTCTTTAGTGTTAGTCTTTAGTCTTTAGTGTTAGTCTTTAGTATTAAGTGTTAGTCTTTAGTCTTTAGTGTTAGTCTTTAGTCTTTAGTGTTAGTCTTTAGTGTTAGTCTTTAGTGTTAGTCTTTAGTATTAAGTGTTAGTCTTTAGTCTTTAGTGTTAGTCTTTAGTCTTTAGTGTTAGTCTTTAGTGTTAGTCTTTAGTGTTAGTCTTTAGTGTTAGTCTTTAGTCTTTAGTGTTAGTCTTTAGTCTTTAGTGTTAGTCTTTAGTCTTAAGTGTTAGTCTTTAGTCTTTAGTGTTAGTCTTTAGTCTTTAGTGTTAGTCTTTAGTGTTAGTCTTTAGTCTTTAGTGTTAGTCTTTAGTCTTTAGTGTTAGTCTTTAGTGTTAGTCTTTAGTCTTTAGTGTTAGTCTTTAGTGTTAGTCTTTAGTGTTAGTCTTTAGTCTTTAGTGTTAGTCTTTAGTCTTTAGTGTTAGTCTTTAGTCTTTAGTGTTAGTCTTTAGTCTTAAGTGTTAGTCTTTAGTGTTAGTCTTTAGTCTTAAGTGTTAGTCTTTAGTCTTTAGTGTTAGTCTTAAGTGTTAGTCTTTAGTGTTAGTCTTTAGTCTTTAGTGTTAGTCTTTAGTGTTAGTCTTTAGTCTTTAGTGTTAGTCTTTAGTGTTAGTCTTTAGTCTTTAGTGTTAGTCTTAAGTGTTAGTCTTTAGTGTTAGTCTTTAGTCTTTAGTGTTAGTCTTTAGTGTTAGTCTTTAGTCTTTAGTGTTAGTCTTTAGTGTTAGTCTTTAGTCTTTAGTGTTAGTCTTTAGTGTTAGTCTTTAGTCTTTAGTGTTAGTCTTTAGTGTTAGTCTTTAGTCTTTAGTGTTAGTCTTTAGTCTTTAGTGTTAGTCTTTAGTGTTAGTCTTTAGTCTTTAGTGTTAGTCTTTAGTGTTAGTCTTTAGTCTTTAGTGTTAGTCTTTAGTCTAGTGTTAGTCTTAGTGTTAGTCTTTAGTCTTTAGTGTTAGTC
The DNA here is from genome assembly GCA_004119915.2 of Collichthys lucidus. Classification (NCBI taxonomy): domain Eukaryota; kingdom Metazoa; phylum Chordata; class Actinopteri; family Sciaenidae; genus Collichthys; species Collichthys lucidus. Next base: position 1,046,347 of record CM014089.1, read on the forward strand.
TTTAGTGTTAGTCTTTAGTCTTTAGTGTTAGTCTTTAGTGTTAGTCTTTAGTGTTAGTCTTTAGTCTTTAGTGTTAGTCTTTAGTCTTTAGTGTTAGTCTTTAGTCTTAAGTGTTAGTCTTTAGTGTTAGTCTTTAGTCTTTAGTGTTAGTCTTTAGTGTTAGTCTTTAGTCTTTAGTGTTAGTCTTTAGTCTTTAGTCTTAGTCTTTAGTCTTAGTCTTAGTCTCATGAAGAAGGACAGAATCAGGTCAAACATGTTGGATCCTGACCCGTCAGCTTCTGAATCAGTCTGGAAAATAGAAACACCAGGTTTCATTTGTTTTGTGTGCGATGATTTCGGATCGAGCGTCGGCCTCGATGAAGACGTTAATCAGAGAAATGAAAAGTCACTTCCTGATTGGTTCACAGCGTTACCGACCTCTGGACGCCGTGCGATGATTGGCTGCAGAGCGTTCATGTGGACTTCATAAAGTAAAGGAACTTTAAAGTGTCACCTTCGTCTGCTGCAGATCTTTTTTCAGACTCACCGGCACTTTAAACGGAGACGAGTTCGGGTTGTCGACGGCGACGCTCTTCTCCGAACTCCCCACACCGGAGATACTCCTCCTCCTCGGGGACCGGTCTGAAGACACTTCTGCAGAGACAAAGAGAGAGAGCATGAGCATCATCAGCATCAGCCTCTGAGCTCTGACAGATGGAGGACGTGGTGATGACATCCAGGCACGTGGAGGAGGCGGAGGAGGCGGTGGGTGTTTAATGTCGGCCGGTTCAGACAAACCTCCATCGATGATGATCTGAACCAATCAGAGCTCAGATCTGCTGCCTCACACACCTCAGTGTGCACGAGCTGAATCAATGCATTTCAACGCACGGTCAACAAATGGGAAAATTCACGCCACTGACAAAATCATGGAACTCTGTCACAGACGGAGACAATGCTACAAATCATACCATGTGATATCATGGACGGCCAGTGAGCGATCAGGACTGGTACGCCCTGCAGAGCTCCACCAGCTCCGGTAACTATGAGCCGTCCTGGTTCAGCCCAGTCTCCTGAGGTCAGCATCAACAACAACAACAACAACAACAACAACAACAACATGAGGATCTCCTGAGGTCAGCATCAACAACAACAACAACAACAACAACAACAACATGAGGATCTCCTGAGGTCAGCATCAACAACAACAACAACAACAACATGAGGATCTCCTGAGGTCAGCATCATCAACAACAACAACAACAACATGAGGATCTCCTGAGGTCAGCATCAACAACAACAACAACAACAACATGATGATCTCCTGAGGTCAGCATCAACAACAACAACAACAACAACATGAGGATCTCCTGAGGTCAGCATCAACAACAACAACAACAACAACATGAGGATCTCCTGAGGTCAGCATTAACAACAACAACATGAGGATCTCCTGAGGTCAGCATCAACAACAACAACAACAACAACATGAGGATCTCCTGAGGTCAGCATTAACAACAACAACATGAGGATCTCCTGAGGTCAGCATCAACAACAACAACAACAACAACATGAGGATCTCCTGAGGTCAGCATCATCAACAACAACAACAACATGAGGATCTCCTGAGGTCAGCATCACAACAACAACAACAACAACAACAACAACAACAACAACAACAACAACATGATGATCTCCTGAGGTCAGCATCAACAACAACAACAACAACATGAGGATCCCCTGAGGTCAGCATCAACAACAACAACAACAACAACATGAGGATCTCCTGAGGTCAGCATCAACAACAACAACAACAACAACATGATGATCTCCTGAGGTCAGCATCAACAACAACAACAACAACATGAGGATCCCCTGAGGTCAGCATCAACAACAACAACAACAACAACATGAGGATCTCCTGAGGTCAGCATCAACAACAACAACAACAACAACATGAGAATCTCCTGAGGTCAGCATCACAACAACAACAACAACAACAACATGAGGATCTCCTGAGGTCAGCATCAACAACAACAACATGAGGATCTCCTGAGGTCAGCATCAACAACAACACATGAGGATCTCCTGAGGTCAGCATCAACAACAACAACATGAGGATCTCCTGAGGTCAGCATCAACAACACAACAACAACATGAGGATCTCCTGAGGTCAGCATCATCAACAACAACAACAACAACAACATGAGGATCTCCTGAGGTCAGCATCAACAACAACATGAGGATCTCCTGAGGTCAGCATCAACAACAACAACAACAACATGAGGATCTCCTGAGGTCAGCATCATCAACAACAACAACAACAACAACATGAGGATCTCCTGAGGTCAGCATCAACAACAACATGAGGATCTCCTGAGGTCAGCATCATCATCAACAACAACATGAGGATCTCCTGAGGTCAGCATCAACAACAACAACATGAGGATTTCCTGAGGTCAGCATCAACAACAACATGAGGATCTCCTGAGGTCAGCATCAACAACAACAACAACATGAGGATCTCCTGAGGTCAGCATCAACAACAACATGAGGATCTCCTGAGGTCAGCATCAACAACAACAACATGAGGATCTCCTGAGGTCAGCATCAACAACAACAACATGAGGATCTCCTGAGGTCAGCATCAACAACAACATGAGGATCTCCTGAGGTCAGCATCAACAACAACATGAGGATCTCCTGAGGTCAGCATCAACAACAACATGAGGATCTCCTGAGGTCAGCATCAACAACAACAACATGAGGATCTCCTGAGGTCAGCATCACCAACAACAACATGAGGATCTCCTGAGGTCAGCATCAACAACAACAACATGATGATCTCCTGAGGTCAGCATCAACAACAACAACATGAGGATCTCCTGAGGTCAGCATCAACAACAACAACATGAGGATCTCCTGAGGTCAGCATCAACAACAACATGAGGATCTCCTGAGGTCAGCATCAACAACAACATGAGGATCTCCTGAGGTCAGCATCAACACACAACATGAGGATCTCCTGAGGTCAGCATCAACAACAACATGAGGATCTCCTGAGGTCAGCATCAACAACAACAACATGAGGATCTCCTGAGGTCAGCATCAACAACAACATGAGGATCTCCTGAGGTCAGCATCAACAACAACATGAGGATCTCCTGAGGTCAGCATCAACAACAACATGAGGATCTCCTGAGGTCAGCATCAACAACAACAACAACAACATGAGGATCTCCTGAGGTCAGCATCAACAACAACAACATGAGGATCTCCTGAGGTCAGCATCAACAACAACAACATGAGGATCTCCTGAGGTCAGCATCAACAACAACAACAACATGAGGATCTCCTGAGGTCAGCATCAACAACAACAACATGAGGATCTCCTGAGGTCAGCATCAACAACAACAACAACAACATGAGGATCTCCTGAGGTCAGCATCAACAACAACAACATGAGGATCTCCTGAGGTCAGCATCAACAACAACAACAACAACATGAGGATCTCCTGAGGTCAGCATCAACAACAACAACAACATGAGGATCTCCTGAGGTCAGCATCAACAACAACAACATGAGGATCTCCTGAGGTCAGCATCAACAACAACATGAGGATCTCCTGAGGTCAGCATCAACAACAACAACATGAGGATCTCCTGAGGTCAGCATCAACAACAACAACATGAGGATCTCCTGAGGTCAGCATCAACAACAACATGAGGATCTCCTGAGGTCAGCATCACAACAACAACATGAGGATCTCCTGAGGTCAGCATCAACAACAACATGAGGATCTCCTGAGGTCAGCATCAACAACACAACAACATGAGGATCTCCTGAGGTCAGCATCAACACAACAACATGAGGATCTCCTGAGGTCAGCATCAACAACAACATGAGGATCTCCTGAGGTCAGCATCAACAACAACAACATGAGGATCTCCTGAGGTCAGCATCAACAACACATGAGGATCTCCTGAGGTCAGCATCAACAACAACAACACATGAGGATCTCCTGAGGTCAGCATCAACAACAACAACAACATGAGGATCTCCTGAGGTCAGCATCAACAAACAACAACATGAGGATCTCCTGAGTTCAGCATCAACAACAACAACAACACAACAACAACAACAGAGGATCTCCTGAGGTCAGCATCAACAACAACAACATGAGGATCTCCTGAGGTCAGCATCAACAGCATCAACAACAACAACATGAGGATCTCCTGAGGTCAGCATCAACAACAACAACACAACAACATGAGGATCTCCTGAGGTCAGCATCAACAACAACAACAACAACAACAACATGAGGATCTCCTGAGGTCAGCATCAACAACAACATGAGGATCTCCTGAGGTCAGCATCAACAACAACAACATGAGGATCTCCTGAGGTCAGCATCAACAACAACAACATGAGGATCTCCTGAGGTCAGCATCAACAACAACAACATGAGGATCTCCTGAGGTCAGCATCAACAACAACAACAACAACAACATGAGGATCTCCTGAGGTCAGCATCAACAACAACATGAGGATCTCCTGAGGTCAGCATCAACAACAACAACACGAGGATCTCCTGAGGTCAGCACAACAACAACAACATGAGGATCTCCTGAGGTCAGCATCAACAACAACAACACGAGGATCTCCTGGTTTCATTCACAACATTTAAATCTGATGTCCGGGCTGTGAATCATCTGAACATGAAGCTGCTGGACCTTTTTAAACTTCATTAACTGATCACACAGCTGAGCACGCTAACACGCTTCATCCAGCAGACACAAAGCTACATGACCATCCGTCACCTGGTGAAGTCCAGTATTCTCTCTTTTAGCTCTGCTTTGGTCTCCACCACCTCCTGAAGGAAACGTCCGTCACTTCAGCTGCGATACGTTTGACTTTAAACTGAGAGGAACGTCAGTACGTTAGCCGTTCTAGTTCTATGAGACGAGGACCATGAAGAACGACTTTGTGTCAGTATGGGACAGATGGGACACAAACCCTGAGACAACAAGTTTGACTTCATGAAGACTTTGTGTCTCATGAAGCAGACGTATGTAGATGAATGAACACATGACGTACACTTACAGACAGTGTTATGAAGTCAGATGAACAAACAGCCGTTTATCACCGATAGCGATGAGTTCAAATCCCATCCTGCCACATGATGTTTAAAATGCCATGAAAAACAAGACGTGCCACGACTGCAACAGGAAGACACGGAGTGTCAGTGAACGCAGCATGCAGCAGCAGTCAGCAAAGCGCTGGATCAAGTTCAAGCTGCAGGGCGCTCGCTCGCTGCACGCATGCAGGCAGCGCTGCGAGGAAGCCGGGCAAACTTTCATGCACGCCACCCCCCCCAACCAAACACCACCATGAGGGGGAGGAGGAGGAGGAGGAGGAGGAGGAGGAGGGCCCCGGAGACGGCGGACACAAAAGTTGAGGCGACATGCCGCAGGAAGCCGAGTATGACAGGCGGGTCACATGACACGGACAGAAAGACAGAGAGGAAGAGACGGTACCTCGATCACAGCTGTTCCCCATCATCTGAGGAGAGGACACACACACACACACAGTCAGACGGGATTGGCCCGAGCGGCCGACACCTGTCAGCCAATGAGGTTAACCCGCAAACGTCCGTCTTCGTCCCGTGAACATCCTCGACTCAGCGCCCCCCCCGACCTGCCTCTCCCTCCTCAGCACCGCATCCTTCTTCCTCCTCCTCCTCACAGTGCCTCCTCTCCCATCGCTGCCCTGCTCTCCTCCTCCTCCTCCTCCTCCTCCTCTCTCCTTCCACTCAGCAGTAATTCTAACCCTCTCTCTCCTCTTCCTCTCTCTGAGGTTTTACCGCATTTATTCAATCAATCGCTCTAAATGTTCTCTCCTCTTCCTCCTCCTCTCTGCAGACGCTCCTCTCTCTCTCTGTCTGCAGCAGCCTCCCTCTCTCCCCCTTCTTCTTCTCCTCCTCCTCCTCCTCCTCGCTACATTTATCGCTGCTCTCCGAGGATAATTACTGAGTAAGTTTCCTCTTAGACTGATGTGGGACACAACTCAGGAGGCTTTAGCTGAGTGTGTGTGTGTGTGTGTGTGATGGAGAAGCTACAGAGCAGCGTCACGTTAACGTTACAGTGAACTCTCTCGCTGTCACCTGCAGGTTGTATCAGCTATAGTTTCACACGTCCCGCCCCTTTTCGCTCTGTCTAATCACAGCTGAGCAAGTCTGTCAACTTCCTCACTACCTGTGCTACGTGTTAGCCTCGTGTTAGCCTCGTGTTAGCCACGTGTTAGCCTCGTGTTAGCCACGTGTTAGCCACGTGTTAGCCACGTGTTAGCCTCGTCACACATTTTGAAGGTGATTCAAAGACAGAAGCTAACTAATCTACATCAATAATTAGCCAGCTAGCTAGGTAGAGTTTTACAACGGGCTAAAATGCTAGTTTACTAGCTAGCTTAAGCTAGCAGGCTAATCTAACTCTTCTGGTTAAAACAGAATTGCTAGCTAGCCACATCTGATAGCTCATGTTAGCAAAATGCTGGAAAACTAGCTAGCTAATGTTGTGTTGATGTTGGTTAGCTATGTGTCGTTAACATTAGCATATGAGCTAGCATGTAGCTTATCTAAGAACAGGGAAGGAGGAAGTTGACCGATGATCTGCCCAAGGCTTTCTCAACTGTGATTGGAACACAGAGAAAGGGGGCGGGGCTTAAGACAGGTGCGATACTTACATAAATTACATAATTATGTAAATCTATTTTGGGCCACTTGGAGGCGTTATTGTCGCCGTCAGCTGATCTGACAGCAGCTCTGTTTACATCTGACGAGGCGTTCACGTGCTGTGGGACTAACGAGGCAGGTGGCGTGTTCATTAAAGACGTTTCACACATGTTTCTGATGTGGGAGCGTCGTCTTCCTGCTGCTGCTAACGAGTTATTGATGAGAGGAGGCTCAATCAATGGTTTGGTGTCCTCTGACAGAGACACCGAGGTGACCTTCACAGACGGCGTCAGACTGAGGACCAGCCGGAAGCTCTGAAGCTACGACAGACAGACAGAGTTTTAAGCAACTGACTCGAACTCTGTTGATCGACGTCTGAGCAGAAAGGCTCGAAGAGTCCGACAGCAACAAGAGGCGGACGAACGTCCTCCATCAGCGCCCGAGCCTGGAAACCTCCTCCTCTGCCCTGGGGCTCCGACTAACAGACTAAGCTAACAGCAGCTAACAGGCTGCACCTGTCTGATTCTGAACTTTGACCCTGATCAGTCACCTGTCATGCATGTGGGCGGAGCTTAAACACAGTCACAGGCGGCGCAGAGAGGATAAATGTGAGGCTATGATGTCATCAGAAGGGAGGAATGCTGGGTATGTGTGTTGTTCCATTGATAAACAGACACACCTGAAACGCCTGCACAGGTAATCTGCTGCTCAATGGACGCTTTGTGTCTGTCTGCTCCTCACGCAGGTGACAGTGAGAGTACAACGCCCTGAGGCCCACAGACACTACAGACACACTACAGACAGACACTACAGACACTACAGACACACTACAGACACACTACAGACACACTACAGACAGACTACAGACACACTACAGACACACCACAGACACACCACAGACACACTACAGACACTACAGACACACTACAGACACCTACAGACACACTACAGACAGACTACAGACACACTACAGACACACCACAGACACACTACAGACACACCACAGACACACTACAGACAGACTACAGACACACTACAGACAGACTACAGACACACTACAGACACTACAGACACTACAGACACACTACAGACACACTACAGACACTACAGGCACACTACAGACACTACAGGCACACTACAGACACTACAGACACACTACATGCACACTACAGGCACACTACAGACACACTACAGCACACTACAGCACTACAGCACACTAGACACACACTACAGACACACTACAGGCACACTACAGACAGACACTACACACACTACAGGCACACTACAGACACACTACAGACACTACAGGCACACTACAGACACACTACAGACACTACAGGCACACTACAGGCACACTACAGACAGACACTACAGAGAGACAGCAGACACTACAGACACATACATACAGGCACACCACAGACACTACAGACACACTACAGGCACACTACAGGCACACTACAGACACTACAGACACTACAGACACTACAGACAGACACTACAGACACACTACAGACACTACAGACACTACAGACACACTACAGACACTACAGACACACTACAGACACTACAGACACTACAGACACTACAGACACACTACAGACAGACACTACAGACACAACAGACACACTACAGACACACAGGCACACTACAGGCACACTACAGACACACTACAGACACACTAAAGGGACACTACAGACACTACAGACACTACAGACACACAACAGACAGACTACAGACACTACAGACACTCACAGACACACTACAGACACTACAGACACTACAGACAGACACTACAGACAGACAACAGACACTACAGACAGACAACAGACACTACAGACACACTACAGACACTACAGACACTACAGACACACTACAGGCACACTACATACAGGCACACTACAGACACTACAGACACTACAGGCACACTACAGACAGACACTACAGACACACTACAGGCACACTACAGACACACTACAGACACTACAGACACACTACAGACACACTACAGGCACACTACAGACACTACAGACACTACAGGCACACTACAGACAGACACTACAGACACACTACAGACACACTACAGGCACACTACAGACAGACTACAGGCACACTACAGACACACTACAGACACACTAAAGGGACACTACAGACACTACAGACACACTACACAACTACAGGCACACTACAGACAGACTACAGACACACTACAGACACACAATCATCGTTCATAACAAATATTTAAAGAATGTTTCTTTCTTCTTTATAAGCCAAGTATGATCCTGCACTGCTTCAATGCTCATATGTACATTATGAAATGTATTAAAAATTCATAAAAAAATATGACAAGTGTTAAAATGCTATAAAGAGTGTGTGTTGTGAAGGCAGCTATTTTTGGTTACTTTTGAAACAAAGGTTTTGTTTTTCAAGAGATGTGTTTGAATAAAATCTTGAAATATTAAGAAGACATGCTTTTGCTTTTTATTTAGGTAAATTCATTGTCATTAATCAAGTAATTAAAAATCATTGTTAGAATAATTGATGAAAAATAGTCGTTAGATTAATCGATAGAAAAATAATCGTTAGATGCAGCCCTATATCAGTTCAACGTGTCCATGAAGAAGACGCTGTCAAAGACTCTGAGACTGGATGATCAGTCTGATGCCTGCTGGTTCAGTCTCTAAAGGTGTGTAAAGAACAGAACCGAGCGGTGCGGTCCGTTAAAGATCCACTTCAGACGATGTTCAGTCAGTCTGGGACGCTCGTCTAATTCAATCTGAGGACAGCTGAAGGCTTCATGTTGACGCAGGTGTGGATGGACTCGGCACAAGTAACTAAGTACAATTACTCAAGTAGTACTAATACAGTGACTGACCCTTCATAAGAACCGCCCCTTTTCACTCTGTGCTCCAATCACAGCTGAGCAAGCCTCGGTCAACTTCCTCTTCCCCTTTCGTGTGCTACGTGTTAGCTTCATGTTAGCTACGCTCGTCAGTGTCGAAAACAAAAGATGCGTTAGCTAGTGTTAGAATGAACGCTCTAATAAAATGTTTCCAACGTCAGCTGACGAACTATCAAACTGGGTAGTAACTGACGTAGTTTAGCTAAATAGCATTTGCACTGTAGCAGCACACTAGCTAACGAGCTGGCTAACGATTAATGTAGGTTAGCTCTGTAGTAAAGCAGCAGCTAGCCGCTAGCAGCTAGCCGCTAGCAGCTAGCCGCTAGGGGGCGGCAGAGCGGGCTGTCCACCAATCAGATGATCGACGGTTCGATCCGCGGCTCCTGCTGTCCACATGTCGAAGTGTCCTCGGGTCATATCCCGAAGGCTGAACCATCTTGTATTTGATTGGTTGGATACGGAAGCCCTAAAGGGTCATACATGCATACTATTCCATCCGTTTTCCCGTGATAACACATAGTTAACACGTAGCTAACACGTAGTTAACACAGGGCTAACATGAGGCTAACACGTAGTTAACACGTGGCTAACATGAGGCTAACACGTAGTTAACACGTGGCTAACA
>CM014089.1:1056590-1086590 GCA_004119915.2 Collichthys lucidus
GCTAGCGGCTAGCTGCTAGCGGCTAGCTGCTGCTTTACTACAGAGCTAACCTACATTAATCGTTAGCCAGCTCGTTAGCTAGTGTGCTGCTACAGTGCAAATGCTATTTAGCTAAACTACGTCAGTTACTACCCAGTTTGATAGTTCGTCAGCTGACGTTGGAAACATTTTATTAGAGCGTTCATTCTAACACTAGCTAACGCATCTTTTGTTTTCGACACTGACGAGCGTAGCTAACATGAAGCTAACACGTAGCACACGAAAGGGGAAGAGGAAGTTGACCGAGGCTTGCTCAGCTGTGATTGGAGCACAGAGTGAAAAGGGGCGGTTCTTATGAAGGGTCAGTCACTGTATTAGTACTACTTGAGTAATTGTACTTAGTTACTTGTGCCGAGTCCATCCACACCTGCGTCAACATGAAGCCTTCAGCTGTCCTCAGATTGAATTAGACGAGCGTCCCAGACTGACTGAACATCGTCTGAAGTGGATCTTTAACGGACCGCACCGCTCGGTTCTGTTCTTTACACACCTTTAGAGACTGAACCAGCAGGCATCAGACTGATCATCCAGTCTCAGAGTCTTTGACAGCGTCTTCTTCATGGACACGTTGAACTGATATAGGGCTGCATCTAACGATTATTTTTCTATCGATTAATCTAACGACTATTTTTCATCAATTATTCTAACAATGATTTTTAATTACTTGATTAATGACAATGAATTTACCTAAATAAAAAGCAAAAGCATGTCTTCTTAATATTTCAAGATTTTATTCAAACACATCTCTTGAAAAACAAAACCTTTGTTTCAAAAGTAACCAAAAATAGCTGCCTTCACAACACACACTCTTTATAGCATTTTAACACTTGTCATATTTTTTTATGAATTTTTAATACATTTCATAATGTACATATGAGCATTGAAGCAGTGCAGGATCATACTTGGCTTATAAAGAAGAAAGAAACATTCTTTAAATATTTGTTATGAACGATGATTGTGTGTCTGTAGTGTGTCTGTAGTCTGTCTGTAGTGTGCCTGTAGTGTGTCTGTAGTGTGTCTGTAGTGTCTGTAGTGTCCCTTTAGTGTGTCTGTAGTGTGTCTGTAGTGTGCCTGTAGTCTGTCTGTAGTGTGCCTGTAGTGTGTCTGTAGTGTCTGTAGTGTCTGTCTGTAGTGTGCCTGTAGTGTCTGTAGTGTCTGTAGTGTGCCTGTAGTGTGTCTGTAGTGTGTCTGTAGTGTCTGTAGTGTGTCTGTAGTGTGCCTGTAGTGTGTCTGTAGTGTCTGTCTGTAGTGTGCCTGTAGTGTCTGTAGTGTCTGTAGTGTGCCTGTAGTGTGCCTGTAGTGTGTCTGTAGTGTCTGTAGTGTGCCTGTAGTGTGTCTGTAGTGTCTGTAGTGTGTCTGTAGTGTCTGTCTGTAGTGTCTGTCTGTAGTGTCTGTCTGTAGTGTGCCTGTAGTGTCTGTAGTGTGTCTGTAGTGTGCCTGTAGTGTCTGTAGTCTGTCTGTAGTGTGTCTGTAGTGTGTCTGTAGTGTCTGTAGTGTCCCTTTAGTGTGTCTGTAGTGTGTCTGTAGTGTGCCTGTAGTGTGCCTGTAGTGTGTCTGTAGTGTGTCTGTAGTGTGTCTGTAGTGTCTGTCTGTAGTGTGCCTGTAGTGTCTGTAGTGTCTGTAGTGTGCCTGTAGTGTGTCTGTAGTGTCTGTAGTGTGTCTGTAGTGTCTGTAGTGTGCCTGTAGTGTGTCTGTAGTGTCTGTCTGTAGTGTGCCTGTAGTGTCTGTAGTGTCTGTAGTGTGCCTGTAGTGTGCCTGTAGTGTGTCTGTAGTGTCTGTAGTGTGCCTGTAGTGTGTCTGTAGTGTCTGTAGTGTCTCTCTGTAGTGTCTGTCTGTAGTGTGCCTGTAGTGTGCCTGTAGTGTCTGTAGTGTGTCTGTAGTGTGCCTGTAGTGTCTGTAGTGTGTCTGTAGTGTGCCTGTAGTGTGTCTGTAGTGTCTGTCTGTAGTGTGCCTGTAGTGTGTCTGTAGTGTGTCTGTAGTGTGCCTGTAGTGTGTCTGTAGTGTGTCTGTAGTGTGCCTGTAGTGTGCCTGTAGTGTGTCTGTAGTGTCTGTAGTGTGCCTGTAGTGTCTGTAGTGTGCCTGTAGTGTCTGTAGTGTGTCTGTAGTGTGTCTGTAGTGTGCCTGTAGTGTCTGTAGTGTGTCTGTAGTCTGTCTGTAGTGTGCCTGTAGTCTGTCTGTAGTGTGCCTGTAGTGTGCCTGTAGTGTGTCTGTAGTGTGTCTGTAGTGTGCCTGTAGTCTGTCTGTAGTGTGTCTGTAGTGTGTCTGTAGTGTGTCTGTAGTGTCTGTAGTGTGTCTGTAGTGTGTCTGTAGTGTGTCTGTAGTGTGTCTGTAGTCTGCCTGTAGTGTGCCTGTAGTGTGTCTGTAGTGTGTCTGTAGTGTCTGTAGTGTCTGTCTGTAGTGTGTCTGTAGTGTCTGTGGGCCTCAGGGCGTTGTACTCTCACTGTCACCTGCGTGAGGAGCAGACAGACACAAAGCGTCCATTGAGCAGCAGATTACCTGTGCAGGCGTTTCAGGTGTGTCTGTTTATCAATGGAACAACACACATACCCAGCATTCCTCCCTTCTGATGACATCATAGCCTCACATTTATCCTCTCTGCGCCGCCTGTGACTGTGTTTAAGCTCCGCCCACATGCATGACAGGTGACTGATCAGGGTCAAAGTTCAGAATCAGACAGGTGCAGCCTGTTAGCTGCTGTTAGCTTAGTCTGTTAGTCGGAGCCCCAGGGCAGAGGAGGAGGTTTCCAGGCTCGGGCGCTGATGGAGGACGTTCGTCCGCCTCTTGTTGCTGTCGGACTCTTCGAGCCTTTCTGCTCAGACGTCGATCAACAGACGTTCGAGTCAGTTGCTTAAACTCTGTCTGTCTGTCTGTAGCTTCAGAGCTTCCGGCTGGTCCTCAGTCTGACGCCGTCTGTGAAGGTCACCTCGGTGTCTCTGTCAGAGGACACCAAACCATTGATTGAGCCTCCTCTCATCAATAACTCGTTAGCAGCAGCAGGAAGACGACGCTCCCACATCAGAAACATGTGTGAAACGTCTTTAATGAACACGCCACCTGCCTCGTTAGTCCCACAGCACGTGAACGCCTCGTCAGATGTAAACAGAGCTGCTGTCAGATCAGCTGACGGCGACAATAACGCCTCCAAGTGGCCCAAAATAGATTTACATAATTATGTAATTTATGTAAGTATCACGCCCTTCTTAAGCCCCGCCCCCTTTTCTCTGTGTTCCAATCACAGTTGAGAAAGCCTTGGGCAGATCATCGGTCAACTTCCTCCTTCCCTGTTCTTAGATAAGCTACATGCTAGCTCATATGCTAATGTTAACGACACATAGCTAACCAACATCAACACAACATTAGCTAGCTAGTTTTCCAGCATTTTGCTAACATGAGCTATCAGATGTGGCTAGCTAGCAATTCTGTTTTAACCAGAAGAGTTAGATTAGCCTGCTAGCTTAAGCTAGCTAGTAAACTAGCATTTTAGCCCGTTGTAAAACTCTACCTAGCTAGCTGGCTAATTATTGATGTAGATTAGTTAGCTTCTGTCTTTGAATCACCTTCAAAATGTGTGACGAGGCTAACACGAGGCTAACACGAGGCTAACACGAGGCTAACACGAGGCTAACACGAGGCTAACACGAAGCTAACACGAAGCTAACACGAGGCTAACACGAGGCTAACACGAGGCTAACACGTAGCACAGGTAGTGAGGAAGTTGACTGTGATTAGACAGAGCGAAAAGGGGCGGGACGTGTGAAACTATAGCTGATACAACCTGCAGGTGACAGCGAGAGAGTTCACTGTAACGTTAACGTGACGTTGCTCTGTAGCTTCTCCATCACACACACACACACACACACACACACACACACACACACACACACACACACACACACACACACACTCAGCTAAAGCCTCCTGAGTTGTGTCCCACATCAGTCTAAGAGGAAACTTACTCAGTAATTATCCTCGGAGAGCAGCGATAAATGTAGCGGAGGAGGAGGAGGAGAAGAAGAAGGAGGAGAGAGGGAGGCTGCTGCAGACAGAGAGAGAGAGGAGCGTCTGCAGAGAGGAGGAGGAAGAGGAGAGAACATTTAGAGCGATTGATTGAATAAATGCGGTAAAACCTCAGAGAGAGGAAGAGGAGAGAGAGGGTTAGAATTACTGCTGAGTGGAAGGAGAGAGGAGGAGGAGGAGGAGGAGGAGAGCAGGGCAGCGATGGGAGAGGAGGCACTGTGAGGAGGAGGAGGAAGAAGGATGCGGTGCTGAGGAGGGAGAGGCAGGTCGGGGGGGACGCTGAGTCGAGGATGTTCACGGGACGAAGACGGACGTTTGCGGGTTAACCTCATTGGCTGACAGGTGTCGGCCGCTCGGGCCAATCCCGTCTGACTGTGTGTGTGTGTGTCCTCTCCTCAGATGATGGGGAACAGCTGTGATCGAGGTACCGTCTCTTCCTCTCTGTCTTTCTGTCCGTGTCATGTGACCCGCCTGTCATACTCGGCTTCCTGCGGCATGTCGCCTCAACTTTTGTGTCCGCCGTCTCCGGGGCCCTCCTCCTCCTCCTCCTCCTCCTCCTCATCCTCCTCCTCCTCCTCCTCCTCCTCCCCCTCATGGTGGTGTTTGGTTGGGGGGGGTGGCGTGCATGAAAGTTTGCCCGGCTTCCTCGCAGCGCTGCCTGCATGCGTGCAGCGAGCGAGCGCCCTGCAGCTTGAACTTGATCCAGCGCTTTGCTGACTGCTGCTGCATGCTGCGTTCACTGACACTCCGTGTCTTCCTGTTGCAGTCGTGGCACGTCTTGTTTTTCATGGCATTTTAAACATCATGTGGCAGGATGGGATTTGAACTCATCGCTATCGGTGACAAACAGCTGTTTGTTCATCTGACTTCATAACACTGTCTGTAAGTGTACGTCATGTGTTCATTCATCTACATACGTCTGCTTCATGAGACACAAAGTCTTCATGAAGTCAAACTTGTTGTCTCAGGGTTTGTGTCCCATCTGTCCCATACTGACACAAAGTCGTTCTTCATGGTCCTCGTCTCATAGAACTAAAACGGCTAACGTACCGACGTTCCTCTCAGTTTAAAGTCAAACGTATCGCAGCTGAAGTGACGGACGTTTCCTTCAGGAGGTGGTGGAGACCAAAGCAGAGCTAAAAGAGAGAATACTGGACTTCACCAGGTGACGGATGGTCATGTAGCTTTGTGTCTGCTGGATGAAGCGTGTTAGCGTGCTCAGCTGTGTGATCAGTTAATGAAGTTTAAAAAGGTCCAGCAGCTTCATGTTCAGATGATTCACAGCCCGGACATCAGATTTAAATGTTGTGAATGAAACCAGGAGATCCTCGTGTTGTTGTTGTTGATGCTGACCTCAGGAGATCCTCATGTTGTTGTTGTTGATGCTGACCTCAGGAGATCCTCGTGTTGTTGTTGTTGATGCTGACCTCAGGAGATCCTCATGTTGTTGTTGATGCTGACCTCAGGAGATCCTCATGTTGTTGTTGTTGTTGTTGTTGATGCTGACCTCAGGAGATCCTCATGTTGTTGTTGTTGATGCTGACCTCAGGAGATCCTCATGTTGTTGTTGTTGATGCTGACCTCAGGAGATCCTCATGTTGTTGTTGTTGATGCTGACCTCAGGAGATCCTCATGTTGTTGTTGATGCTGACCTCAGGAGATCCTCATGTTGTTGTTGTTGTTGTTGTTGTTGTTGATGCTGACCTCAGGAGATCCTCATGTTGTTGTTGTTGTTGTTGTTGATGCTGACCTCAGGAGATCCTCATGTTGTTGTTGTTGATGCTGTTGATGCTGACCTCAGGAGATCCTCATGTTGTTGTTGTTGATGCTGACCTCAGGAGATCCTCATGTTGTTGTTGTTGTTGTTGTTGTTGTTGTTGATGCTGAACTCAGGAGATCCTCATGTTGTTGTTGTTGATGCTGACCTCAGGAGATCCTCATGTTGTTGTTGTTGTTGATGCTGACCTCAGGAGATCCTCATGTTGTTGTTGATGCTGACCTCAGGAGATCCTCATGTTGTTGTTGATGCTGACCTCAGGAGATCCTCATGTTGTTGTTGTTGATGCTGACCTCAGGAGATCCTCATGTTGTTGTTGATGCTGACCTCAGGAGATCCTCATGTTGTTGTTGTTGATGCTGACCTCAGGAGATCCTCATGTTGTTGTTGTTGTTGATGCTGACCTCAGGAGATCCTCATGTTGTTGTTGATGCTGACCTCAGGAGATCCTCATGTTGTTGTTGTTGATGCTGACCTCAGGAGATCCTCATGTTGTTGTTGATGCTGACCTCAGGAGATCCTCATGTTGTTGTTGTTGATGCTGACCTCAGGAGATCCTCATGTTGTTGTTGATGCTGACCTCAGGAGATCCTCATGTTGTTGTTGATGCTGACCTCAGGAGATCCTCATGTTGTTGTTGTTGTTGATGCTGACCTCAGGAGATCCTCATGTTGTTGTTGTTGTTGATGCTGACCTCAGGAGATCCTCATGTTGTTGTTGTTGTTGTTGATGCTGACCTCAGGAGATCCTCATGTTGTTGTTGTTGATGCTGACCTCAGGAGATCCTCATGTTGTTGTTGTTGTTGTTGATGCTGACCTCAGGAGATCCTCATGTTGTTGTTGTTGATGCTGACCTCAGGAGATCCTCATGTTGTTGTTGTTGTTGATGCTGACCTCAGGAGATCCTCATGTTGTTGTTGTTGATGCTGACCTCAGGAGATCCTCATGTTGTTGTTGTTGATGCTGACCTCAGGAGATCCTCATGTTGTTGTTGTTGTTGTTGATGCTGACCTCAGGAGATCCTCATGTTGTTGTTGATGCTGACCTCAGGAGATCCTCATGTTGTTGTTGATGCTGACCTCAGGAGATCCTCATGTTGTTGTTGATGCTGACCTCAGGAGATCCTCATGTTGTTGTTGTTGATGCTGACCTCAGGAGATCCTCATGTTGTTGTTGATGCTGACCTCAGGAGATCCTCATGTTGTTGTTGTTGATGCTGACCTCAGGAGATCCTCATGTTGTTGTTGATGCTGACCTCAGGAGATCCTCATGTTGTTGTTGATGCTGACCTCAGGAGATCCTCATGTTGTTGTTGTTGATGCTGACCTCAGGAGATCCTCATGTTGTTGTTGTTGATGCTGACCTCAGGAGATCATCATGTTGTTGTTGTTGATGCTGACCTCAGGAGATCCTCATGTTGTTGTTGTTGATGCTGACCTCAGGAGATCCTCATGTTGTTTTGTTGATGCTGACCTCAGGAGATCCTCATGTTGTTGTTGATGCTGACCTCAGGAGATCCTCATGTTGTTGTTGATGCTGACCTCAGGAGATCCTCATGTTGTTGTTGATGCTGACCTCAGGAGATCCTCATGTTGTTGTTGTTGATGCTGACCTCAGGAGATCCTCATGTTGTTGTTGTTGATGCTGACCTCAGGAGATCCTCATGTTGTTGTTGATGCTGACCTCAGGAGATCCTCATGTTGTTGTTGATGCTGACCTCAGGAGATCCTCATGTTGTTGTTGTTGTTGATGCTGACCTCAGGAGATCCTCATGTTGTTGTTGATGCTGACCTCAGGAAATCCTCATGTTGTTGTTGTTGATGCTGACCTCAGGAGATCCTCATGTTGTTGTTGATGATGATGCTGACCTCAGGAGATCCTCATGTTGTTGTTGATGCTGACCTCAGGAGATCCTCATGTTGTTGTTGTTGTTGTTGTTGATGATGCTGACCTCAGGAGATCCTCATGTTGTTGTTGTTGTTGTTGATGATGCTGACCTCAGGAGATCCTCATGTTGTTGTTGATGCTGACCTCAGGAGATCCTCATGTTGTTGTTGTTGTTGTTGTTGATGATGCTGACCTCAGGAGATCCTCATGTTGTTGTTGTTGTTGATGCTGACCTCAGGAGATCCTCATGTTGTTGTTGTTGATGCTGACCTCAGGAGATCCTCATGTTGTTGTTGTTGATGCTGACCTCAGGAGATCCTCATGTTGTTGTTGTTGATGCTGACCTCAGGAGATCCTCATGTTGTTGTTGTTGTTGTTGTTGTTGATGCTGACCTCAGGAGATTCTCATGTTGTTGTTGTTGTTGTTGTTGATGCTGACCTCAGGAGATCCTCATGTTGTTGTTGTTGTTGTTGTTGATGCTGACCTCAGGGGATCCTCATGTTGTTGTTGTTGTTGTTGATGCTGACCTCAGGAGATCATCATGTTGTTGTTGTTGTTGTTGTTGATGCTGACCTCAGGAGATCCTCATGTTGTTGTTGTTTTGTTGTTGATGCTGACCTCAGGGGATCCTCATGTTGTTGTTGTTGTTTTGTTGATGCTGACCTCAGGAGATCATCATGTTGTTGTTGTTGTTGTTGTGTTGTGTTGTTGTTGTTGTTGTTGTTGATGCTGACCTCAGGAGATCCTCATGTTGTTGTTGTTGTTGATGATGCTGACCTCAGGAGATCCTCATGTTGTTGTTGTTGTTGTTGTTGATGCTGACCTCAGGAGATCCTCATGTTGTTGTTGTTAATGCTGACCTCAGGAGATCCTCATGTTGTTGTTGTTTTGTTGTTGATGCTGACCTCAGGAGATCCTCATGTTGTTGTTGTTAATGCTGACCTCAGGAGATCCTCATGTTGTTGTTGTTGTTGTTGTTGATGCTGACCTCAGGAGATCCTCATGTTGTTGTTGTTGTTGTTGTTGATGCTGACCTCAGGAGATCATCATGTTGTTGTTGTTGTTGTTGTTGATGCTGACCTCAGGAGATCATCATGTTGTTGTTGTTGTTGTTGATGCTGACCTCAGGAGATCCTCATGTTGTTGTTGTTGTTGTTGATGATGCTGACCTCAGGAGATCCTCATGTTGTTGTTGTTGTTGTTGTTGATGCTGACCTCAGGAGATCCTCATGTTGTTGTTGTTGTTGTTGTTGTTGTTGATGCTGACCTCAGGAGATCCTCATGTTGTTGTTGTTGTTGTTGTTGTTGTTGTTGATGCTGACCTCAGGAGACTGGGCTGAACCAGGACGGCTCATAGTTACCGGAGCTGGTGGAGCTCTGCAGGGCGTACCAGTCCTGATCGCTCACTGGCCGTCCATGATATCACATGGTATGATTTGTAGCATTGTCTCCGTCTGTGACAGAGTTCCATGATTTTGTCAGTGGCGTGAATTTTCCCATTTGTTGACCGTGCGTTGAAATGCATTGATTCAGCTCGTGCACACTGAGGTGTGTGAGGCAGCAGATCTGAGCTCTGATTGGTTCAGATCATCATCGATGGAGGTTTGTCTGAACCGGCCGACATTAACACCCACCCACCGCCTCCCCCGCCTCCTCCACGTGCCTGGATGTCATCACCACGTCCTCCATCTGTCAGAGCTCAGAGGCTGATGCTGATGATGCTCATGCTCTCTCTCTTTGTCTCTGCAGAAGTGTCTTCAGACCGGTCCCCGAGGAGGAGTATCTCCGGTGTGGGGAGTTCGGAGAAGAGCGTCGCCGTCGACAACCCGAACTCGTCTCCGTTTAAAGTGCCGGTGAGTCTGAAAAAAGATCTGCAGCAGACGAAGGTGACACTTTAAAGTTCCTTTACTTTATGAAGTCCACATGAACGCTCTGCAGCCAATCATCGCACGGCGTCCAGAGGTCGGTAACGCTGTGAACCAATCAGGAAGTGACTTTTCATTTCTCTGATTAACGTCTTCATCGAGGCCGACGCTCGATCCGAAATCATCGCACACAAAACAAATGAAACCTGGTGTTTCTATTTTCCAGACTGATTCAGAAGCTGACGGGTCAGGATCCAACATGTTTGACCTGATTCTGTCCTTCTTCATGAGACTAACACTGAGACTAAAGACTAAGACTAAAGACTAACACTAAAGACTAAAGACTAAGACTAAAGACTAACACTAAAGACTAACACTAAAGACTAACACTAAAGACTAAAGACTAACACTAAAGACTAACACTAAAGACTAAAGACTAACACTAAAGACTAACACTAAAGACTAAAGACTAACACTAAAGACTAACACTAAAGACTAAAGACTAACACTAAAGACTAAAGACTAACACTAAAGACTAACACTAAAGACTAAAGACTAACACTAAAGACTAACACTAAAGACTAAAGACTAACACTAAAGACTAACACTAAAGACTAAAGACTAACACTAAAGACTAAAGACTAACACTAAAGACTAAAGACTAACACTAAAGACTAACACTTAAGACTAACACTAAAGACTAAAGACTAACACTAAAGACTAACACTAAAGACTAAAGACTAACACTAAAGACTAACACTAAAGACTAAAGACTAACACTAAAGACTAACACTTAAGACTAACACTAAAGACTAAAGACTAACACTTAAGACTAAAGACTAACACTAAAGACTAACACTTAAGACTAAAGACTAACACTAAAGACTAAAGACTAACACTAAAGACTAAAGACTAACACTAAAGACTAACACTAAAGACTAACACTAAAGACTAACACTAAAGACTAACACTAAAGACTAAAGACTAACACTAAAGACTAAAGACTAACACTTAATACTAAAGACTAACACTAAAGACTAAAGACTAACACTAAAGACTAAATTAAGATCTCCGCAGTTCCACTCGGTCCCTGAGGAAGACGAGGCTGTCAGTCGTGTGATTCAGTAACCACGAGGACTTGGGGCTTCTGGGAAATGGAGTTCACTAAAGGCTAAATGGCCGCCCTGGTCTCATCACCCAGCTCCAGTTCTGGCATGACACCGGTGCTCTGAGCTCACAGTCCGGGCAGCCCGGTGTCTGCGGTGTCAGTCGATGAGGATCTCAGTCTGTAGTTGAACTGATTTCCTATATCATCGTCATGTAACGTCTTCATGTGACGATCAGAGTGAATGCTCTGTACCTGATACAGCAACAAGGTTTAAGGTCCAAATGTTTAACTGAGGACTCAGTGATCACATAACGGATCAGAACATCAACAACGAGGTGGAGGAAGAGGAGGACGACGAGGTAGAGGAGGAGGTGGAGGAGGAAGAGGTGGAGAAGGAGGTGGAGAAGAAGGTGGAGGAGGAGATGTGTTTGAGGATATTAATATCTCAGGAAATGAGGCCGCTCTACTCTGCAGAGTCTTTGATTGTTACTGAGGATCTGAGAGGTGAAGAGCAGCTGATCACAGTAATAACAGCTGAGTCACATGACCGTCGAATAGTCAAACCAATGACGACCTATGTCCTTTCCTGACCACGTGTCCTTGACCTCGATGTGAAAGTCAAGGACACGTGAAGGAGAGGACATGAGGACAGAAGTGAAGGAGAGGACATGAGGACAGATGTGAAGGAGAGGACATGAGGACAGATGTGAAGGAGAGGACATGAGGACAGATGTGAAGGAGAGGACATGAGGACAGATGTGAAGGAGAAGACATGAGGACAGATGTGAAGGAGAGGACATGAGGACAGATGTGAAGGAGAGGACATGAGGACAGATGTGAAGGAGAGGACATGAGGACAGATGTGAAGGAGAGGACATGAGGACAGATGTGAAGGAGGGACATGAGGACAGATGTGAAGGAGAAGACATGAGGACAGATGTGAAGGAGAGGACATGAGGACAGATGTGAAGGAGAGGACATGAGGACAGATGTGAAGGAGAGGACATGAGGACAGATGTGAAGGAGAGGACATGAGGACAGATGTGAAGGAGAGGACATGAGGACAGATGTGAAGGAGAGGACATGAGGACAGATGTGAAGGAGAGGCGATGAGGACAGATGTGAAGGAGAGGCGATGAGGACAGATGTGAAGGAGAGGACATGAGGACAGATGTGAAGGAGAGGCGATGAGGACAGATGTGAAGGAGAAGACATGAGGACAGATGTGAAGGAGAGACATGAGGACAGATGTGAAGGAGAGGATGAGGACAGATGTGAAGGAGAGGACATGAGGACAGATGTGAAGGAGAGGTGATGATGACAGATGTGAAGGAGAGGACATGAGGACAGATGTGAAGGAGAGGTGATGAGGACAGATGTGAAGGAGAGGACATGAGGACAGATGTGAAGGAGAGGACATGAGGACAGATGTGAAGGAGAGGACATGAGGACAGACGTGAAGGAGAGGACATGAGGACAGACGTGAAGGAGAGGTGATGAGGACAGATGTGAAGGAGAGGACATGAGGACAGATGTGAAGGAGAGGACATGAGGACAGATGTGAAGGCGAGGACATGAGGACAGATGTGAAGGAGAGGACATGAGGACAGATGTGAAGGAGAGGCGATAAGGACAGATGTGAAGGAGAGGACATGAGGACAGATGTGAAGGAGAGGACATGAGGACAGACGTGAAGGAGAGGACATGAGGACAGATGTGAAGGAGAGGCGATGAGGACAGATGTGAAGGAGAGGACATGAGGACAGATGTGAAGGAGAGGACATGAGGACAGATGTGAAGGAGAGGTGATGAGGACAGATGTGAAGGAGAGGACATGAGGACAGATGTGAAGGAGAGGACATGAGGACAGATGTGAAGGAGAGGACATGAGGACAGATGTGAAGGAGAGGACATGAGGACAGATGTGAAGGAGAGGACATGAGGACAGATGTGAAGGAGAGGACATGAGGACAGATGTGAAGGAGAGGTGATGAGGACAGATGTGAAGGAGAGGACATGAGGACAGATGTGAAGGAGAGGACATGAGGACAGATGTGAAGGAGAGGACATGAGGACAGATGTGAAGGAGAGGTGATGAGGACAGATGTGAAGGAGAGGACATGAGGACAGACGTGAAGGAGAGGACATGAGGACAGACGTGAAGGAGAGGACATGAGGACAGACGTAAAGTAGAGGCCATGAGGACAGACGTGAAGGAGAGGACATGAGGACAGGTGTGAAGGAGAGGTGATGAGGACAGGTGAAGGAGAGGACATGAGGACAGACGTGAAGGAGAGGTGATGAGGACAGACGTGAAGGAGAGGACATGAGGACAGACGTGAAGAAGGACATGAGGACAGACGTGAAGGAGAGGACATGAGGACAGACGTGAAGGAGAGGACATGAGGACAGACGTGAAGGACATGAGGACAGACGTGAAGGAGAGGACATGAGGACAGACGTGAAGGAGAGGACATGAGGACAGATGTGAAGGAGAGGACATGAGGACAGATGTGTAGGGCAGTGTTTCAGATCATCATGTATGTTCACTCTCTCTGCTGATCGCTGTGTTGATTTTTGTCGCTGCCACAATGAATTGTGGGTCCTCTGAAAGAGAAAAGGAAAGGAAGCATTGTAGCTCCTTTCCTAACCCTCCTCTTCCTCTTCCTGTCTCCTGACCCTCCTCTTCCTGTCTCCTGACCCTCCTCTTCCTGTCTCCTGACCCTCCTCTTCCTCTTCCTGTCTCCTGACCCTCCTCTTCCTCTTCCTGTCTCCTGACCCTCCTCTTCCTGTTCCTGTCTCCTGACCCTCCTCTTCCTCTTCCTGTCTCCTGACCCTCCTCTTCCTCTTCCTGTCTCCTGACCCTCCTCTTCCTGTTCCTGTGTCCTGACCCTCCTCTTCCTGTTCCTGTGTCCTGACCCTCCTCTTCCTGTTCCTGTCTCCTGACCCTCCTCTTCCTCTTCCTGTCTCCTGACCCTCCTCTTCCTGTCTCCTGACCCTCCTCTTCCTGTTCCTGTCTCCTGACCCTCCTCTTCCTGTTCCTGTCTCCTGACCCTCCTCTTCCTGTTCCTGTCTCCTGACCCTCCTCTTCCTGTTCCTGTGTCCTGACCCTCCTCTTCCTGTTCCTGTGTCCTGACCCTCCTCTTCCTGTTCCTGTCTCCTGACCCTCCTCTTCCTGTTCCTGTCTCCTGACCCTCCTCTTCCTGTTCCTGTCTCCTGACCCTCCTGTTCCTGTCTCCTGACCCTCCTCTTCCTGTTCCTGTGTCCTGACCCTCCTCTTCCTGTTCCTGTGTCCTGACCCTCCTCTTCCTCTTCCTGTCTCCTGACCCTCCTCTTCCTGTTCCTGTCTCCTGACCCTCCTCTTCCTGTTCCTGTCTCCTGACCCTCCTCTTCCTGTTCCTGTCTCCTGACCCTCCTCTTCCTCTTCCTGTCTCCTGACCCTCCTCTTCCTCTTCCTGTCTCCTGACCCTCCTCTTCCTGTTCCTGTGTCCTGACTCTCCTCTTCCTCTTCCTGTCTCCTGACCCTCCTCTTCCTGTTCCAGGGCTTCTTCAGTAAACGTCTCAAAGGTTCCATCAAGAGGACGAAGAGTCAGACCAAACTGGACCGGAACACGAGCTTCAGACTGCCGTCGCTGCGACCCGCTGAGCCCGACAGGTAACTGCTACTGATCCTACAGGTGAGGTTCAGGGTCCAATCGTGATGCATTCAGGGACACGCTCACTGCTAATCCAGCTGGAAGCTGCTTCTGTTGCTCACTCTGTCTTCAGGAGGTTTTTCCTCCATTAACCTGGACAGACAGACAGACAGACAGACAGACAGACAGACACAGACAGACAGACAGACAGACAGACAGACAGACAGACAGACAGGTGACAGACACACACACAGACACATAGACAGACACACAGACAGGTGACAGACAGACAGGTGACAGACACACACACAGACACATAGACAGACACACAGACAGGTGACAGACAGACAGGTGACAGACAGACAGACACACAGACAGACAGGTGACAGACAGACACACAGACAGACAGACAGGTGACAGACAGACACACAGACAGACAGACAGGTGACAGACAGACACACAGACAGACAGACAGGTGACAGACAGACACACAGACAGACACACAGAGCTTTGGAGCTTCAGGGAGGTCCAGTTGTGACTTAGTGGTTCAGGTCCAGCTTGGGTTGAGGTCAGGACTGTTTGTTTGTGGAGCTTCTGGTTCTGGTTCTTTGAGCTCTTCGATTGGCCGAGGTCCTGTCTGACCTGAAACATTCAAATATTCATGCAGAACTATGTTGATGGTGTGTGTGTGTGTGTGTGTGTGTGTGTGTGTGTGTGTGTGTGTGTGTGTGGTCAGTAAGTGCTTCCTCTGACAGCAGTGGATCAGGTTTCCATCATAATGCAGAGAGAGCAGCACATAGACACACACACACACACACACACACACACCAACACACCCACACACACACACAGTGTGTTCAGTTGATGGAGCGTTGCAGCTTCAGGTCACATGATCAGACAGGTCTGAACAAATCTTCAGTCACATGACGCTTCACCTTTGACCTGCCGCACCTGCAGCAGACCTCACCTTTGTTGTCACGTCCTCTGACAGTCCTGGTCCGGTTCTGGTCCGGTTCTGGTCTGGTTCTGATGGTGCTTCCAGCTGGCATTGGCTCGTCTGTCTTGTCGTTGACTCGGATACATGCAGCGCCTGGTTAACGTTAGCTTGATGTTAGCTCGCAACGTATTACCCTGCTCCTGTTCTGGCACGACACTGGCTGCGAACCCAAAGTTACACAACGTGAGGACGGTGTTTTATTTTGTAAAGTGACAGGAAGTATTAAAGTTTACGTACTGGATTTGATTGGTTGATGGTGATGACGTCCCATCACTAATGTTGATCTCAGGTTTGTAATCCACGTTTACGTAACTCGTCTGACACAGCTGGAGATTATCACTCACACACACACACACGCACATACACACACAGACACAGATACACAGACAGACACACACACATACACACAGGCAGACACAGACACCCAGACAGACACACATACACACACACAGACACACACACGCACACACATACACACAGACAGACACGCACACACACATACACACACGCACATACACACACACGCACATACACACACACACATGCACACAGTGGATTAAAGTTTAATCTTGTTTTGAACAATCAGCTGATGACTGTCAGTACTGCACATTAGCGTGTCAGTGAACGTGACGTGTCAGTGAACGTGTCAGTGAACATGTCATGTGTCAGTGAACGTGTCATGTGTCAGTGAACGTGTCATGTGTCAGTGAACGTGTCATGTGTCAGTGAACGTGTCATGTGTCAGTGAACGTGTCATGTGTCAGTGAACGTGTCATGTGTCAGTGAACGTGTCATGTGTCAGTGAACGTGTCATGTGTCAGTGAACATGTCAGTGAACGTGTCATGTGTCAGTGAACGTGTCATGTGTCAGTGAACGTGTCAGTGAACGTGTCAGTGAATGTGTCATGTGTCAGTGAACGTGTCATGTGTCAGTGAACGTGTCATGTGTCAGTGAACGTGTCATGTGTCAGTGAACATGTCAGTGAACGTGTCATGTGTCAGTGAACGTGTCATGTGTCAGTGAACGTGTCAGTGAACGTGTCAGTGAACGTGTCAGCGAACGTGTCATGTGTCAGTGAACGTGTCATGTGTCAGTGAACGTGTCAGTGAACGTGTCATGTGTCAATGAACGTGTCATGTGTCAGTGAACGTGTCATGTGTCAGTGAACGTGTCATGTGTCAGTGAACGTGTCAGTGAACGTGTCATGTGTCAGTGAACGTGTCATGTGTCAGTGAACGTGTCATGTGTCAGTGAACGTGTCATGTGTCAGTGAACGTGTCATGTGTCAGTGAACATGTCATGTGTCAGTGAACGTGTCAGTGAACGTGTCATGTGTCAATGAACGTGTCATGTGTCAGTGAACGTGTCAGTGAACGTGTCATGTGTCAGTGAACGTGTCAGTGAACGTGTCAGTGAACGTGTCAGTGAACGTGTCAGTGAACATGTCAGTGAACGTGTCATGTGTCAGTGAACGTGTCATGTGTCAGTGAACGTGTCATGTGTCAGTGAACGTGTCATGTGTCAGTGAACGTGTCATGTGTCAGTGAACATGTCAGTGAACGTGTCATGTGTCAGTGAACGTGTCATGTGTCAGTGAACGTGTCAGTGAACGTGTCATGTGTCAGTGAACGTGTCATGTGTCAGTGAACGTGTCATGTGTCAGTGAACATGTCAGTGAACGTGTCATGTGTCAGTGAACGTGTCATGTGTCAGTGAACGTGTCAGTGAACGTGTCAAGTGTCAGTGAACGTGTCATGTGTCAGTGAACGTGTCAGTGAACGTCATGTGTCAATGAACGTGTCATGTGTCAGTGAACGTGTCATGTGTCAGTGAACGTGTCATGTGTCAGTGAACGTGTCATGTGTCAGTGAACGTGTCAGTGAACGTGTCATGTGTCAGTGAACGTGTCATGTGTCAGTGAACGTGTCATGTGTCAGTGAACATGTCATGTGTCAGTGAACGTGTCAGTGAACGTGTCATGTGTCAATGAACGTGTCATGTGTCAGTGAACGTGTCAGTGAACGTGTCATGTGTCAGTGAACGTGTCATGTGTCAGTGAACGTGTCATGTGTCAGTGAACGTGTCAGTGAACATGTCAGTGAACGTGTCAGTGAACATGTCAGTGAACGTGTCAGTGAACATGTCAGTGAACGTGTCATGTGTCAGTGAACGTGTCATGTGTCAGTGAACGTGTCATGTGTCAGTGAACGTGTCATGTGTCAGTGAACGTGTCAGTGAACGTGTCATGTGTCAATGAACGTGTCATGTGTCAGTGAACGTGTCAGTGAACGTGTCATGTGTCAGTGAACGTGTCATGTGTCAGTGAACATGTCAGTGAACGTGTCATGTGTCAATGAACGTGTCATGTGTGAACGTGTCATGTGTCAGTGAACGTGTCAGTGAACGTGTCATGTGTCAGTGAACTTGTCATGTGTCAGTGAACGTGTCAGTGAACGTGTCATGTGTCAGTGAACGTGTCATGTGTCAGTGAACGTGTCAGTGAACGTGTCATGTGTCAGTGAACGCGTCATGTGTCAATGAACGCGTCATGTGTCAGTGAACGTGTCAGTGAACGTGTCATGTGTCAGTGAACCTGTCGGTGAACGTGTCATGTGTCAGTGAACCTGTCGGTGAACGTGTCATGTGTCAGTGAACCTGTCGGTGAACGTGTCATGTGTCAGTGAACGTTTCATGTGTCAGTGAACGTGTCATGTGTCAGTGAACGTGTCAGTGAACGTGTCATGTGTCAGTGAACGCGTCATGTGTCAATGAACGTGTCATGTGTCAGTGAACGTGTCACGTGTCAGTGAATGTGTCTGTCAGCTGATTTCTGCTCTTGAACTTTATTTTGAAAGTCCGTGGCCTCCTGAGATGCTCTGTAGTCAAACACCCTGCGTCACGCCTCGCTGCCTAGCGCCTGCTCTCCCAGCAGAGGTTGTTACTATGGATACGCTCCCTGGGACCCGGCGTCATTGGCCGTCCCCGGACCTTGTTTACTGCCTGCTGGACCACGGGGAAGCTTCATAAAGACGGCAGCGGCGTGCTCGGAGCTGTTGGCGGAGCTGCTCCTGTCTGTGGCGGGGTCGAGGTGGGAGGACGGTGGGAGCAGGGGGGAGTGAAGGGATGCTCTGGGGGACTCTCACCTGGCTCTGTGGTTGTCTTTCGTAGGTGTTACTGCTTCACTGTTGACAGGTGGAGGTTGAATCTCGTGGCGTCGTCATGGTATCTAAAGGCTCTCAGCGGCTCCCCCTGGCAGCGTCTTTAAACTTCCTGTTTCTCCTCCAGGTCTCGCGGGCTCCCCAAGCTGAAGGAGTCGACCTCCCATGAGTCTTTGCTGAGCCCGGGCAGCGCGGTGGAGGCTCTGGACCTGAGCATGGAGGAGGACGTGTTCGTCAAGCCTCTGCACAGCAGCATTCTGGGACAGGAGTTCTGCTTCGAGGTCAGTTCGACATGACGACAACTCTTTAATGCTTAATACAGCGTCTGGTCGTCATGGTGACCTCTCTCTCTCACCTGTCAGGTGACGTACTCGGGCGGCAGCAAATGTTTCAGCTGCACGTCCGCCTCCGAGAGAGACAAGTGGATGGAGAACCTGAGGAGGACGATTCAGCCCAACAAGGTGAGACAGACAGGCAGGCAGGAAGACAGACAGGCAGGCAGGAAGACAGACAGGCAGGCAGGAAGACAGACAGACAGGCAGGCAGGCAGACAGACAGACAGGCAGGCAGGAAGACAGACAGACAGGCAGGAAGACAGACAGACAGGCAGGTAGACAAGCAGGCAGGTAGGTAGGCAGACAGGAAGACAGACAGGCAGGTAGGCAGACAGGAAGACAGACAGACAGACAGACAGACAGACAGACAGACAGACAGACAGACACACAGGAAGACAGACAGGCAGGCAGGAAGACAGACAGGCAGGCAGGCAGACAGGAAGACAGACAGACAGGCAGGCAGACAGACAGGCAGACAGGAAGACAGACAGACAGGCAGGCAGACAGACAGGCAGACAGGAAGACAGACAGGCAGACAGGAAGACAGACAGGCAGGTAGGCAGACAGGAAGACAGACAGACAGACAGACAGACAGGCAGACAGGAAGACAGACAGGCAGGTAGGCAGACAGGAAGACAGACAGGCAGGAAGACAGACAGACAGACAGACAGACAGACAGACAGACAGACAGGCAGGCAGGAAGACAGACGGGCAGACAGACAGACAGACAGACAGACAGACAGGAAGACAGGCAGGCAGACAGGAAGACAGACAGACAGACAGACAGACAGGCAGGAAGACAGGCAGGCAGGAAGACAGACAGACAGGAAGACAGACAGACAGACAGACAGACAGACAGGAAGACAGACAGGAAGACAGACAGGCAGACAGGCAGGTAGACAGACAGGCAGACAGGCAGGTAGACAGACAGACAGACAGACAGGCAGACAGGCAGGTAGACAGACAGGCAGTCAGGTAGACAGGTCAACTCTACAACATCTGACCTGAAATCAGTTGTGAACGCTGCGTCTGTCTGACACATCAGTCAGCTGTTTTTAAACACAACGCCGTTATCGCCTGGTCCTGGTCCTGGTCCTGGTCCTGGTCCTGGTTCTGGTCCTGGTCCTGGTTCAGTTCTAACTGTGACATTAAATCAAACATTTGGACTCAAACTTACGGGGCAGTAACTCGGGTTGTAAGGGGGTGGAAAGTTTAAGGTACATATTCAAAAACTTTCCATGGGAAGTTAAGTGGGGGAATTTTGGAAATATTCCAAATCATAAAGTCCATGAGTTGGATGAACTGGTCGCTGTGGGTAATTTAAACAAACATGAATCTTTGTAAGTAGAACTTTGTCAAGTTTGAATCATGTTATGTAGTCCACAGACTCACATGTGTCTTCAACAGTCTCTGTGTGCTCTGGGTCAAACATGTGGTCCAGGTACAGAGATCACCTGTGCAGGTAGGGGGCGTGGCCTCAGCAGCCCTGCAGTAAGCAGTGTGCTATGTGCAGATATATTCAAGTGGACCTGCAGGAAATCTGGTTGTTTTAGTCAAGATGATGCTAAAATATATTCCCCCTGTTAGTTCCCATGGAAAGTTTCCAGTTTTCTTGCAGCAGTGAGGTGAAGAGGTTTGAAGCTGCCGTGCTGTCAGGGTCAAACGTTGATGTTGACCATGTTGGGTCTCGACCCGCTCGTGGTTCTGTTTGTTTCCAGGACAACTGTCGGCGGGCGGAGAACCTGCTGCGCCTGTGGATCATCGAAGCCAAAGATCTGCCGCCAAAGAAGAAATATTTCTGCGAGCTGTGTCTGGACGACGTCCTGTACGCCCGGACCACCAGCAAGACTCGTCACGACAGCCTGTTCTGGGGCGAGTACTTCGACTTCGCGGGCCTGCCCACCATGCACCATCATCGGTGCACATATACCGCGACGTGGACAAGAAGAAGAAAAGGACAAGAACAACTATGTGGGCCTGGTCAACATCCCGGTGTCGGGCGTGACGGGCCGGCAGTTCGTGGAGAAGTGGTACCCCGGTCAGCACGCCCACCACTAGCAAGGCCAAAGGAGGCGGGCCGTCCATCCGCATCAAGTCGCGCTTCCAGACCATCTCCATCCTGCCCATGGAGCAGTACAAGGAGTTCGCCGAGTTCGTCACCAACAACTACACCACCATGCTGTGCTCGGTGCTGGAGCCCGTCATCAGCGTCAAGAACAAGGAGGAGATGGCCTGCGCGCTGGTCCACATCCTGCAGAGCACCGGCAGGGCAAAGGTCAGGGCTCGGCCAATCACAGGCCTGCTCCTCTCTGCGCCGCCTGTTAGCTTAGCATAACTCCTCTTCCTCTCCCTGTAGGACTTCCTGACAGACCTGGTGATGTCAGAGGTGGACCGCTGTGCCGACCACGATGTGCTGATCTTCAGAGAGAACACGCTCGCTACCAAAGCCATCGAGGAGTACCTGAAGCTGGTGGGACAGAAGTACCTGCATGACGCACTCGGTGAGCGTCACACACACACCTGTACACACAATCACCTGCACACACACACACACACACACACACAGGTTTGAAATCTGTTCTGAATAATTTCAGAATAAAACTTCACTTCCTGTTCTCACTGTCAGACAGCAGCCTGTCGTCACACTGTCTTTATTCTGCTGAGTCATCGTCGTGTTCAATGAATGTGACAGAACCAGAACAGACCCGACAGAACCGACTGAACCAGAACTGACCCGACTGAACCAGAACTGACCCGACTGAACCAGAACTGACCCGACAGAACCGACTGAACCAGAACTGACCCGACTGAACCAGAACTGACCCGACAGAACCGACTGAACCAGAACTGACCCGACAGAACCAACTGAACCAGAACTGACCCGACTGAACCAGAACTGACCCGTCAGAACCGACTGAACCAGAACTGACCCGACAGAACTAGAACTGACCCGTCAGAACCAACTGAACCAGAACTGACCCGACAGAACCAGAACTGACCCGTCAGAACCGACTGAACCAGAACTGACCCGACAGAACCAGAACTGACCCGTCAGAACCGACTGAACCAGAACTGACCCGACAGAACCAGAACTAACCTGACAGAACCGACAGAACCAGAACTGACCCGACAGAACCAGAACTGACCCGTCAGAACCAGAACTGACCCGACTGAACCAGAACTGACCTGACAGACCTGCTGTCATTACAAACATCAGTCACACTGTGATGTACACAAATAACGCCTGTAATCTGTTTATACCTTTTTTATATTTATATCTTTATTATATTTATATCTTTGTTATATTTATACCTTTATTATATTTATATCTTTGTTATATTTATATCTTTGTTATATTTATATCTTTGTTATATTTATATCTTTGTTATATTTATATCTTTGTTATATTTATATCTTTGTTATATTTATACCTTTATATTATATTTATACCTTTATTATATTTATACCTTTATATTAATTTATCTTTCTTATATTTATACCTTATTATATTTATACCTTTGTATTATATTTATATCTTTCTTATATTTATACCTTATATTATATTTATATCTTTCTTAATTTATATCTTATTATATTTATATCTTTCTTATATTTATATCTTTGTTATATTATATCTTTCTTATATTTATACCTTTATTATATTTATACCTTTATATTATATTTATATCTTTGTTATATTTATACCTTTATTATATTTATACCTTTATATATTTATATCTTTGTTATATTTATACCTTTATATTATATTTATATCTTTGTTATATTTATATCTTTTCTTATATTTATATCTTTGTTATATTATATCTTTCTTGTATTTATATTTTTATTATATTTATATCTTTGTTATATTTATATCTTTATTATATTTATACCTTTATATTATATTTATATCTTTGTTATATTTATATCTTATTATATTTATACCTTTATATATATACCTTGATATTATATTTATATCTTTGTTATATTTATATCTTTGTTATATTATATCTTTATTATATTTATACCTTTATATTATATTTATATCTTTGTTATATTTATATCTTTGTTATATTTATACCTTTATTATATTTATACCTATATTATATTTATCTTTGTTATATTTATATCTTTATTATATTTTTATCTTTCTTGTATTTATATCTTTATTATATTTTTATCTTTCTTGTATTGATATCTTTTATTATATTATGTCTTTATTATATTTATATCTTTATTATATTTATATCTTTGTTATATTTATATCTTTATTATATTTATACCTTTATTATATTTATACCTTTATATTTATGTCTTTGTTATATTTATATCTTTATTATATTTATAT
This sequence comes from Collichthys lucidus, assembly GCA_004119915.2. Classification (NCBI taxonomy): domain Eukaryota; kingdom Metazoa; phylum Chordata; class Actinopteri; family Sciaenidae; genus Collichthys; species Collichthys lucidus. The sequence continues at coordinate 1,079,759 of CM014089.1, forward strand.
TTTTATTATATTTATATTTATATTATATTTATATCTTTGTTATATTTATATTTTTCTTGTATTTATATCTTTCTTGTATTTATATTTTTATTATATTTATATTTTTATTATATTTATATCTTTGTTATTTTATATCTTTGTTATATTTATATCTTTCTTGTATTATATTTTTATTATATTTATGTCTTTATTATATTTATGTCTTTATTATATTTATGTCTTTGTTATATTTATATCTTTATTATATTTATATCTTTATTATATTTATATCTTTATTATATTTATATCTTTGTTATATTTATGTCTTTGTTATATTTATATCTTTATTATATTTATATCTTTATTATATTTATATCTTTATTATATTTATATCTTTGTTATATTTATGTCTTTGTTATATTTATACCTTTATTATTTTATATCTTTATTATATTTATATCTTTATTATATTTATATCTTTGTTATATTTATGTCTTTGTTATTATATCTTTGTTATATTTATATCTTTGTTATATTTACGTCTTTATTATATTTATATCTTTATTATATTTATATCTTTATTATATTTACGACTTTATTATATTTACGACTTTATTATATTTACGTCTATTATATTTATGTCTTTATTATATTTATACCTTTATTATATTTATACCTTTATTATATTTATACCTTTATTATATTCATATCTTTGTTATATTTATATCTTAGTTATATTTACGTCTTTATTATATTTACGTCTTTATTATATTTATGTCTTTATTATATTTATACCTTTATTATATTTATACCTTTATTATATTCATATCTTTGTTATATTTATATCTTAGTTATATTTACGACTTTATTATATTTACGTCTTTATTATTTTATACCTTTATTATATTTATATCTTATAATATATATATATATATATATATATATATATCTATATATATATATATTATATATATATATATTATATATACATCCTGTCTCTGTTTCTCACCTGTCTGTCTGCCTCTCTCCTGTCTCTGTTTCTCACCTGTCTGTCTGCCTCTCACCTGTCTGTCTGCCTCTCTCAGGTGAGTTCATCAAAGCTCTGTACGAGTCGGATGAGAACTGTGAGGTTGACCCGAGTCGATGTTCTGGAGGTGACCTGGTTGAACATCAGAGTAACCTGAAGATGTGCTGCGAGCTGGCCTTCTGCAAGATCATCAACTCATACTGGTACGAGAGTACACACTGATACTGCAGTACAAGTACTAATACACAGCGCCAGACCGTCAGGACTTCATTCATGGATCATACATTCATTTTGTCCTGAAGCAGCAGGAACCTGATCCTTCCTTCCTCCCTTCTCTCCTCTCCTCTCTCCTCAGTGTGTTTCCTCGGGAGCTGAAGGAAGTGTTTGCGTCGTGGAAGCAGCAGTGTGTCTCTCGTGGACACCAGCAGGACATCAGTAAGCGTCTGATCAGCGCCTCGCTCTTCCTGCGCTTCCTGTGCCCGGCCATCATGTCCCCGTCGCTCTTCAGCCTGATGCAGGAGTATCCTGATGACCGCACGTCACGCACGCTCACGCTCATCGCCAAAGTCATCCAGAACCTCGCCAACTTCACCAAGTCAGTACCTGCTGCTGTGTCCTGTCTCTAAAGCTGCTGCTGTGCCCTGTCTCTAAAGCTGCTGTGCACTGTGTGTGTGTGTGTCCTGTCTCTAAAGCTGCTGCTGTGCGCTGTGCACTGTGTGTGTGTGTGTCCTGTCTCTAAACCTGCTGCTGTGCCCTGTATGCTGTGTGTGTCCTGTCTCTAAAGCTGCTGCTGTGCCCTGTGTGCTGTGTGTGTCCTGTCTCTAAACCTGCTGCTGTGCCCTGTATGCTGTGTGTGTCCTGTCTCTAAAGCTGCTGCTGTGCCCTGTGTGCTGTGTGTGTGTGTCCTGTCTCTAAAGCTGCTGCTGTGCCCTGTGTGTGTGTGTCCTGTCTCTAAAGCTGCTGCTGTGCCCTGTGTGTGTGTCCTGTCTCTAAAGCTGCTGCTGTGCCCTGTGTGTGTGTCCTGTCTCTAAAGCTGCTGCTGTGCCCTGTGTGTGTGTGTCCTGTCTCTAAAGCTGCTGCTGTGCCCTGTGTGTGTGTCCTGTCTCTAAAGCTGCTGCTGTGCCCTGTGTGTGTGTGTCCTGTCTCTAAAGCTGCTGCTGTGCCCTGTGTGTGTGTGTCCTGTCTCTAAAGCTGCTGCTGTGCCCTGTGTGTGTGTGTCCTGTCTCTAAAGCTGCTGCTGTGCCCTGTGTGTGTGTGTCCTGTCTCTAAAGCTGCTGCTGTGCCCTGTGTGTGTGTGTCCTGTCTCTAAAGCTGCTGCTGTGCCCTGTGTGTGTGTGTGTCCTGTCTCTAAAGCTGCTGCTGTGCCCTGTGTGTGTGTGTCCTGTCTCTAAAGCTGCTGCTGTGCCCTGTGTGTGTGTGTCCTGTCTCTAAAGCTGCTGCTGTGCCCTGTGTGTGTGTGTCCTGTCTCTAAAGCTGCTGCTCCCTGCAGGTTTGGAAACAAAGAGGAGTACATGGCCTTCATGAACGACTTCCTGGAGCACGAGTGGGCGGGGATGATGCGTTTCCTGTCCGAGATCTCCAACCCGGAGACTCTGTCCAACACGCCGGGCTTCGAGGGCTACATCGACCTCGGCCGCGAGCTGTCCGTCCTGCACGCTCTGCTGTGGGAGGTCGTCTCTCAGCTCGACAAGGTACTGTGTGTGTGTGTGTGTGTGTGTGTGTGTGTGTGTGCGTGCGTGCGTGCGTGTGTGTGTGTGAGTGTGTCTGTGACTGTGTGTTGTTAAATGTGATGATGTAACATGACTGAACATCAAAGGTCACTTCCTGTTTATTTAACCACATTAACTCTGCGTGGCTGAACTTCACAGCATGCCCCCCCACCCCCCCCACCCCCCAAAACTCCCCCTGCCTGACCCCCCCAAAGCTGCGCTACGTCTCACCTGTCTCACCTGTCGGAGCTCGGCCTCGGTGTCAGCATGGCTGTGCTGTTTGGTTCTGTTCACTTTGAGTTTGTTTCCATTAAGTTTCCCTCATGTCCTTCTCCCCCCTCCTCCCCCTCCTTCTGTTCACTTCCTGTCTGGCCGTCTCTCTCTGTTGCCACCATCTCGGTTTCGCTCTCCACCACCACATCACACACACACACAAACACACACACACACACACACACACGGCGACCACAGGGTGAAAATTCCTTCCTGCAGGCCACCGTGGCGAAGCTCGGCCCACTGCCAAGGATTCTGGGAGACATCTCTCGCTGCCTGGCGGCGCCGACGCCGGTCCAGCAGCAGCTGCGCCGTTTCCAGGACAACAGCTCGTCACACAACATCAGCGGGAGCCTATCGTCAGGGTTACAGCGCATCTTCGAAGACCCCGCCGACAGGTAACCAATCAGCTGACAGGATGTGATGTCAGAGGATGTAATTAGATTACATCTGAGGTTGTAACTGTGGTGTACGTGTCACTTCCTGCAGCCACAGCGAGGTCCGCAGCCTGCAGTCTCCAGTCAGCGACCTGATGGAGGGTTATGTTCGTGGTCAGCGCCCCCTGCTGGCTCAGCAACATCCCTCCGCCCACGGCAGCTTCTCCGACCACGAGGAGCGTGACGGCCCGCTGCCTAACGGGCGCAGCATCTCTCTGGTCGACCTGCAGGATGCTCAGAGCCCGCACGCCACCGTGGGGCCGCCGCCACACCACGAGGCCCCGCCGCGCCTCAGCAGGGTGGGTTCCCAGGCCTCCATCGGGCAAGCCCCGCCCCCGCTCACCTACCCGCACTCTAACCCTCTCACCCCGCAGCCGGCACTGCATCACGCCAAAGTGGCGTCCAGAGACGGTCAGCCGCAGAGCGCGCCACAGGTGAGGCGGCCGCTCCACCCGTCAATCAGCCAGCAGCGCAGCCTGCAGCCGCTGTCCTTCCAGAACCCTGTCTACCACCTGAGTAACCCCGCCCACAGCCTGTCCACGCGCTCAGCCCACTCGCTGCGGCACGACTCCAGCTCGGAGAACCTGAGCACGGAAAGCTCGCACAACAGCCACAGCAACTCCGACGACTTGGGCAGCCAGGTGGGGGTCAAAGTTCACGCAGCGTCCAACAGCAGCCTGGACGAGCTGGGCAGCAGGCGGAGCACGCAGAGTGAGGAGTGCTCCACGCCGCGCCGCCACGTGCCGCCCGACCTGCCGCCCGGCGCCGCCACCGCAGTCGCCGTCCCCCGTCAGAGCACGACGGCAGGCACCGCCCACATCGTCAAGGTGGAGCAGCAAAGCAGGGGAGGGGGCGGGGCCAGGACGCCACGCTCCCTCCCTCACAGCGCGTCACTACGCAGCAGCAGCAGCACCAACACGGAGCCAACGCCCACCGCCGCCCACGCCACCCGACAGCAGTCCACCTGCTCCGTGGAGAACGTGGCTCCGCCCACGAGGAGCGCCACCAAGCCGGTACAGCAGGTGAGCATGTGACAGGAAGTGAAGTGTGCCGACGTTTGTTGGTCATGTGACTGCAGGTGTGTGATGATGTCATGGTTTGTGTTCAGGTGGCGTCTCCGGTGGAGGCGGTGGCGATGTCACCGGTGGAGAGGACGGCAGCCTGGGTGCTCAACAACGGACAGTACGAGGAGAAGGAGGAGGAGGGAGGAGAGAGGAGCAGAGAGGAGGGCAGGAACACTGAGAAGGTACGACACACCTGGACAGGTAGAAGAGCTCATTTTACCTCCATGACATGAACATGTGATGACGGTGCTGAAAACCTCCCATATCCTCCTCCTCCTCAGTATGAGTTGGAGATCTCCCGGTTGAAGGAGCGTCTGCGGGTGTCTGGTCGGCGTCTCGAGGAGTACGAGCGGCGCCTCCTGGCTCAGGAGCAGCAGATGCAGAAGCTCCTGCTGGAGTACAAACACCGTCTGGAAGACAGCGAGGAGCGCCTGAGGAGGCAGCAGGAGGAGAAGGACAGCCAGATGAAGAGCATCATCTGCAGGTACCACAAGCTCCACCTGTCTGAGCTACATGCATGGGGCAGAGAAACCAAACGCACCCTGACCAACTACTAACTGTGTGTGTGTGTGTGTGTGTGTGTGTGTGTGTGTGTGTGTGTGTTGTGTGTTGTGTGTGTGTGTGTGTGTGTGTGTGTGTGTGTGTGTGTGTGTAGGCTGATGGCAGTGGAGGAGGAGTTAAAGAGGGATCACGCAGAGATGCAGGCGGTGATTGAAGCCAAACAGAAGATCATTGACGCTCAGGTACACACACACTCACACACACTCACACACACACTCACACACACACACACACACTCACACACACACTCTGAGTGAATAATTAATGAGCTGTAGTAACGCAGCAGCTCTTAGGTCAAACGTTTGATGGTCGTCTCATCGTCTCTTCACTGATTTCAGGTCAGTAATGGAGGTCAAATTAACCAATCAGGCAAGTAGTGACTGAAGCCCCCCAAATCCCCCCCCCCCCCCTCCCCCCACGCTGTTTAAAACAAACAGAGCATTAGCACACCTGATCGGCCAATCACAGGACAGACAGTTTGATCAAGGATGAGCAGATATCTGGTCCTCTGCTGCTCTCTTGCTGTTTTGGTGTGTTGAGCTCTGAGCTGGTTTTATTTCTGTTTGGCTGGCCCGACCCGACCTCTGACGACCCCCCCCCCAGAGCTTCCGGTCCACTTCCTGTCCTAACCTGAGATGAGACGAGCTGTCACCTGTTCAGGTGTTTTAGATCAGACTTAAGCCGAGCTTCATTTATTTCATTATTTATTGATTTGATCTGATTATTTTCTACTTTTTAGTATTTTGGCTGTTTTTGTTTTTTTTGGCTGCTGAATGTTCTCCAGACGTTCTCTGAATGTTCTCCTGACGTTCTCTGAATGTTCTCCTGACGTTCTCTGAATGTTCTCCGGACGTTCTCTGAATGTTCTCTGGACGTTCTCCGTACGTTTTCCGAATGTTCTCCTGACGTTCTCTGGATGTTCTCTGAACGTTCTCTGAACGTTCTCTGAATGTTCGTCTGATCATCACGTCCTGTTTTATTTTGTAGCTCTCAGTCTGACTTCCTGTCCCGCCCCCTGTCTGTCTCTGTCCAATCAGGAGAAGCGGATCGGCTCCCTGGACGCGGCGAACTCGCGGCTGATGGCGGCGCTGACGCAGGTGAAGGAGCGCTACAGCGCGCCCAACCTCCGCAACGGCCTGTCACCCAGCAACCCCACCAAGCTGTCCATCACTGAGAACGGCGAGTTCAAGAACAGCAGCTGCTGATTGGCTTAGCAGGACACGAGAGGCGGGGCTTAAACTGTTCAACTCCGCCCCCACCCCCCTCCCCGTCCAGCTGCAGAGTTTAACGAGTTTAACGGATTTAACGAGAATCTTTAAGAGTGTAAATACTGAAGGTTTGACCCGTGTACAGTGTGTGTGTGTGTGTGTGTGTGTGTGTGTGTGTGGTGTGTGTGTGGTGTGTGTGTGTGTGTGTGTGTGTGTGTGTGTGTGTTACAGAAGCACAGTGAACAGGAAACAAACCCAAAGAAACTAAAACGCACTCGACTTTTCTAAACAACTTTTTTATTGTTTTTATTTGAATTTTCTGTTTATGTTGATTTGAAACTTTGAAAGTTTTTTTTTTGTTTGTTTTTTGTTTTTAATTTATTTTTACGTCGTCCCCGCGTCGTCGTCGATCTACTGAACAGACTCTGTGGGATCAGGGTCAAAGGTCGCCTGTCTGCTGTCATCAACGTGTTGAATAAAAGCTGCCTGAAAGTCTGACTCCGCCTCTTTTCTGCCATCGCCATGGAAACAGTTATTATGTTACTCGTGTGAATCATCAGGATGAAACTGAACA
>CM014089.1:1091590-1105006 GCA_004119915.2 Collichthys lucidus
TTAGCTCATGTTAGCTCAGTCTGTTAGCTGCTGTTAGCTCAGTCTGTTAGCTGCTGTTAGCTCATGTTAGCTCAATCTGTTAGCTGCTGTTAGCTCATGTTCGCTCAGTCTGTTAGCTGCTGTTAGCTCAGTCTGTTAGCTGCTGTTAGCTCATGTTAGCTGCTGTTAGCTCATATTAGCTCAGTCTTTTAGCTGCTGTTAGCTCAGTCTGTTAGCTGCTGTTAGCTCATGTTAGCTCAGTCTGTTAGCTCATGTTAGCTCAGTTTGTTAGCTGCTGTTAGCTCATGTTAGCTGCTGTTAGCTCATGTTAGCTCAGTCTGTTAGCTGCTGTTAGCTCAGTCTGTTAGCTGCTGTTAGCGCATGTTAGCTCAGTCTGTTAGCTGCTGTTAGCTCATGTTAGCTCAGTCTGTTAGCTGCTGTTAGCTCATGTTAGCTGCTGTTAGCTCATGTTAGCTCAGTCTGTTAGCTGCTGTTAGCTCAGTCTGTTAGCTGCTGTTAGCTCATGTTAGCTCAGTCTGTTAGCTGCTGTTAGCCCACTTTTAGTGGTTGGTGAGAGCTTGGTGAAATAAAAGGCTGAAAGACAGACGCCGAGCTGGACTGACTGCTGCTGGACTAGTCTCTGATATCAGCTGCTGCAGGTTCTGGTTCTGGTTCTGGGCTGACTGCTGCTGGACTAGTCAGTGACATCAGCTGTTGCTGGGTCTTGTTGGCTGTTTTTGAGACACACTGGAACGCGACGTCGTTCTCGCGTGAGGCCCGTCAGTCACTCGTTTGTTTCGCGATCGCCACCCTGATACAGAAGAGTCCGCCATGGGAACACTGAGCATGCCCGGCTGTGTGTCATGCACCTCAAACTTTAATAAAGACAGATAACAAACAGAGTGAGAAAATACATCAATGACGCCGCTGCAGCCTTTAAGGATCACCTCCACCCCTATCCCCACCACCACCACCCAACCCCAACGGTAAAGTCACATGACAGACAGAAGGAGGGGCACTGATGCTCCTGTTGGAAAGCGACAGCTCGAAGAAGAGATTATGTTTGACACAGAAGACAGAGAAGGAAGCTGAACTTTTCTTTGGGGGGTGGAGGTCATATAGATGATGGTGGTTGTAGTTGCCCCCCCCCCCCCGCCCCGCCTCCACTCTCCTGTAGTCAGTCGGCAGGTTGTGGTTTCTATCCCGAGGCGTTGATGTACAGCTGGCTCTGCAGGATGTAGTCGATGACCGGCTGACTCAGGTAATCCACAACATGGCCGTCACCGTGCTGCAGGGCCAGTCTGACGGGAGGAAACACACCTGTGAGGACTTCCTGTCTCATGAATTCTACTTCCTGTTGTTGGACACTTTGCTAACTTGATGAGTGCCCGTGGCTAGAAGCGGCCCTGCCTCTCTTTGTATTGGACAGGTGAAGCAGCAGCCGCTGATGGTGCAAAGCTACGTCCTCACCTGCTCTTGGTTGAGCTGACGATGGACATCGGGTGAGTCACGGCATCGTTCACCACGGTGATGTTGTCCTGAAATGAAACCAGATCAGATGGAACACTGAATCCTTCTCTGACACGTCTCAATGCTCCGCAGGATGTTGTTGCTCTGACCTTGTACTTGCGGAGGATGGAGGAGTGATTCATGATCCTCTCCGTGTCAGCTCCATCACGAGGAACCACCACGATCCCAAAATCCCCGACAATCACCTCCATCTGAAAGCACAGAGAGAGACGACCTTCAGACGCTGCTCAGAGAACCGCTGTCAGTCCGTCTCATGGACTCCGTGATCGTGGATCTGCTCGCTGAGCTAAAGTTCATTTCTGTGGTGAGAAACAAGCAGCTGACAGCGTACACTGACGCTCTCTGCTAACAGCTAGCATTCATATTAGTCTGTTGCTCACAACGTTTCCTTTGTCAACAGCATCGGTTCTTACGACAGAGTTCAGAGAAAGGCCTGAAGATGTGTCCACGCAAACCAAACACGGAGCGAATCCTCACCTCACGTCACTCGTGATATCACGTTAAATATAACGTAAATATGTAAATGCTGTGTATGTAATCTAATGCTGCAAAAGGTTTTATTCACTCACTGTGTGAACACACCAAAAAGGGGCGGGGCTACAGGGTGGGATTTGGGGCGGGGTTCAAGGGTGGATGGGTGGGGGGCGGGGCTACATTGTGCTTACATCACTGTCCTTCCACAGGCCAGGGATGCAGAAGGAATCCAGGAGATCACTGCCACACAGGAGCAAGATGCGTAACTCTACAGACGACAAACAGGCAGGAGGAAAGAGACGCCTCAGTAAACCAACTCGTTTACTGGATACAAACAGACACCACAGGAAACCAGAGGACACCGAAGACACCGAAGACACGACTCACCGATCTCCTCGTACCTCATCGCGGTCCCCAGGTTAGCATTTTCATCTGACACAGTGAGACAACGAATGTAAATCAGTGCATCGTCAGCGTAAAGCTTTAGTTTGTCAAACAGGTGAGCGTCATTGTGAGAATACAAAATGTTCAGTCTGGCGTCTGATTGGCTGCTGCTCCCGTGTTAACGAGGCTCCATACTTCCCCTTTTTAAACTTTTTACTTACCGACAAAGGTGAAGCGTTCGATCTGAGGGCGCACGCAGCAGATCTTCCCCAAACTCTCGCTGACCTTCCCCCACAGTTTGACTGAGCAGAGGACAGACAGGTGAGGACAGACAGGTAAGCACAGACAGGTGAGCACAGACAGGTGAGGACAGACAGGTGAGGACAGACAGGTGAGCACAGACAGGTAAGCACAGACAGGTGAGCACAGACAGGTGAGCACAGACAGGTGAGGACAGACAGGTGAGCACAGACAGGTGAGCACAGACAGGTGAGCACAAACAGGTGAGGACAGACAGGTGAGCACAGACAGGTGAGCACAGACAGGTGAGGACAGACAGGTGAGCACAGACAGGTGAGCACAGACAGGTGAGGACAGACAGGTAAGCACAGGCAGGTGAGCACAGACAGGTGAGGACAGACAGGTGAGCACAGACAGGTGAGGACAGACAGGTAAGCACAGGCAGGTGAGCACAGACAGGTGAGGACAGACAGGTGAGCACAGACAGGTGAGGACAGACAGGTAAGCACAGACAGGTGAGGACAGACAGGTAAGCACAGACAGGTGAGCACAGACAGGTGAGCACAGACAGGTGAGCACAGACAGGTGAGGACAGACAGGTAAGCACAGACAGGTGAGCACAGACAGGTAAGCACAGACAGGTGAGCACAAACAGGTGAGCACAGACAGGTGAGCACAGACAGGTGAGCACAGACAGGTAAGCACAGACAGGTGAGCACAGACAGGTAAGCACAGACAGGTGAGCACAGACAGGTGAGGACAGACAGGTGAGCACAGACAGGTGAGCACAGACAGGTGAGCACAGACAGATCACATTCATTAACACACGTCAGCTGGTCTCACTGGTCTCACAGACTCACTGGCTGTGGGCTTGTGATTCATGTTGTTGTGGTTCTGGTAGATGGGCGGAGTCTGGTTCTGAGGCTGACCAATCACAGGAGTCGTGGACGGCGTGTTGACGTTGGACAGAATACAGCCGGTGACTCTCTGAGGAACAAAAACATCTTCAACACATCCAATAATATGAGGACGGTTTCCATGGTAACACATGTTGTTCAGGTCCAGCTGCTGAGCCCGGTTCTGTTCAGTCAGCAGCAGTTATCTCACCTTCATCAGGTCGCGGTGATGCTCCAGCACGCTGCAGGTCGTCTGCCAGGTGTCCTGGTAACACTCCCACGGGTCGACCCTGAACAAACACAGAACATCACGCCAACGTTTTATTAACGTTTGAGGTGAACCAATAAACAGAGATGAACGCTGTCTCACCTGATCCAATCAGAGGACTGCACGGCCAGCTGACACATGGTGAGACGATGTCTGCTCGGCACTAAACCCTGCACACAGACAGACCCAGAGTCAGACAGACAGATCCAGAGTCAGACAGACAGATCCAGAGTCAGTCCACAGACAGATCCAGAGACAGTCTACAGACAGATCCAGAGTCAGTCCACAGACAGATCCAGAGTCAGTCCACAGACAGACAGATCCAGAGACAGTCCACAGACAGATCCAGAGTCAGTCCACAGACAGACAGATCCAGAGTCAGTCCAGAGACAGTCCACAGACAGATCCAGAGTCAGTCCACAGACAGACAGATCCAGAGTCAGTCCAGAGTCAGTCCACAGACAGACCCAGAGTCAATCCACAGACAGACAGACAGATCCAGAGACAGTCCACAGACAGACAGACAGATCCAGAGACAGTCCACAGACAGACAGACAGATCCAGAGACAGTCCACAGACAGACAGATCCAGAGTCAGTCCACAGACAGATCCAGAGACAGTCCACAGACAGATCCAGAGTCAGTCCACAGACAGACAGATCCAGAGTCAGTCCACAGACAGATCCAGAGTCAGTCCACAGACAGACCCAGAGTCAGTCCACAGACAGACCCAGAGTCAGTCCACAGACAGACAGATCCAGAGTCAGTCCACAGACAGACAGATCCAGAGTCAGTCCACAGACAGATCCAGAGTCAGTCCACAGACAGACAGATCCAGAGTCAGTCCACAGACAGATCCAGAGTCAGTCCACAGACAGATCCAGAGTCAGTCCACAGACAGACAGATCCAGAGTCAGTCCACAGACAGACAGATCCAGAGTCAGTCCACAGACAGATCCAGAGTCAGTCCACAGACAGATCCAGAGTCAGTCCACAGACAGACAGACAGATCCAGAGTCAGTCCACAGACAGATCCAGAGTCAGTCCACAGACAGATCCAGAGTCAGTCCACAGACAGACAGATCCAGAGTCAGTCCACAGACAGATCCAGAGTCAGTCCACAGACAGATCCAGAGTCAGTCCACAGACAGACAGATCCAGAGTCAGTCCACAGACAGATCCAGAGTCAGTCCACAGACAGATCCAGAGACAGTCCACAGACAGACCCAGAGTCAGTCCACAGACAGATCCAGAGACAGTCCACAGACAGACCCAGAGTCAGTCCACAGACAGACCCAGAGTCAGTCCACAGACAGACAGATCCAGAGTCAGTCCACAGACAGATCCAGAGTCAGTCCACAGACAGACAGATCCAGAGTCAGTCCACAGACAGATCCAGAGTCAGTCCACAGACAGATCCAGAGTCAGTCCACAGACAGACAGATCCAGAGTCAGTCCACAGACAGACAGATCCAGAGTCAGTCCACAGACAGATCCAGAGTCAGTCCACAGACAGACAGACAGATCCAGAGTCAGTCCACAGACAGACAGACAGATTCAGAGTCAGTCCACAGACAGACAGACAGATCCAGAGTCAGTCCACAGACAGACAGACAGATTCAGAGTCAGTCCACAGACAGACAGACAGATCCAGAGTCAGTCCACAGACAGATCCAGAGTCAGTCCACAGACAGACAGATCCAGAGTCAGTCCACAGACAGATCCAGAGTCAGTCCACAGACAGACAGATCCAGAGTCAGTCCACAGACAGATCCAGAGTCAGTCCACAGACAGATCCAGAGTCAGTCCACAGACAGACAGATCCAGAGTCAGTCCACAGACAGATCCAGAGTCAGTCCACAGACAGACAGATCCAGAGTCAGTCCACAGACAGACAGACAGATCCAGAGTCAGTCCACAGACAGACAGATCCAGAGTCAGTCCACAGACAGATCCAGAGTCAGTCCACAGACAGACAGACAGACAGATCTAGAGTCAGTCCACAGACAGACAGACAGATTCAGAGTCAGTCCACAGACAGACAGACAGATCCAGAGTCAGTCCACAGACAGATCCAGAGTCAGTCCACAGACAGACAGATCCAGAGTCAGTCCACAGACACACAGACAGATCCAGAGTCAGTCCACAGACAGACAGACAGATCCAGAGACAGTCCACAGACAGATCCAGAGTCAGTCCACAGACAGACAGATCCAGAGTCAGTCCACAGACAGATCCAGAGTCAGTCCACAGACAGACAGATCCAGAGTCAGTCCACAGACAGACAGACAGATCCAGAGACAGTCCACAGACAGATCCAGAGTCAGTCCACAGACAGACAGATCCAGAGTCAGTCCACAGACAGATCCAGAGTCAGTCCACAGACAGACAGATCCAGAGTCAGTCCACAGACAGATCCAGAGTCAGTCCACAGACAGATCCAGAGACAGTCCACAGACAGACAGACAGATCCAGAGTCAGTCCACAGACAGACAGATCCAGAGTCAGTCCACAGACAGACAGATCCAGAGTCAGTCCACAGACAGATCCAGAGTCAGTCCACAGACAGACAGATCCAGAGTCAGTCCACAGACAGATCCAGAGTCAGTCCACAGACAGACAGATCCAGAGACAGTCCACAGACAGATCCAGAGTCAGTCCACAGACAGACAGATCCAGAGTCAGTCCACAGACAGATCCAGAGTCAGTCCACAGACAGACAGATCCAGAGTCAGTCCACAGACAGACAGACAGATCCAGAGACAGTCCACAGACAGATCCAGAGTCAGTCCACAGACAGACAGATCCAGAGTCAGTCCACAGACAGATCCAGAGTCAGTCCACAGACAGACAGATCCAGAGTCAGTCCACAGACAGATCCAGAGTCAGTCCACAGACAGATCCAGAGACAGTCCACAGACAGACAGACAGATCCAGAGTCAGTCCACAGACAGACAGATCCAGAGTCAGTCCACAGACAGATCCAGAGTCAGTCCACAGACAGATCCAGAGTCAGTCCACAGACAGACAGACAGATCCAGAGTCAGTCCACAGACAGACAGACAGATTCAGAGTCAGTCCACAGACAGACAGACAGATCCAGAGTCAGTCCACAGACAGATCCAGAGTCAGTCCACAGACAGACAGACAGATTCAGAGTCAGTCCACAGACAGATCCAGAGTCAGTCCACAGACAGACAGACAGATCCAGAGTCAGTCCACAGACAGACAGATCCAGAGTCAGTCCACAGACAGACAGATCCAGAGTCAGTCCACAGACAGACCCAGAGACAGTCCACAGACAGACCCAGAGACAGTCCACAGACAGACCCAGAGTCAGTCCACAGACAGACAGATCCAGAGTCAGTCCACAGACAGACAGATCCAGAGTCAGTCCACAGACACGTGGAGACGATGGGCTTGTGTGTCTGTGATGACAGTCACAAACACTCGACACACATCGAGGTAATAATTATGAGCTCATTAATAAAGCATCAGCAGGTGGAGCACTGAATTGTAACGTTTATTATTCATGAAGTTTCTGTGCAGCAGAAAGTAGGACGAGATCTTCATCACTGCACGGCGCTGTTCTCTGTTCCCTGTCCTCTGTCTCTGTTCCCTGTCCTCTGTTCCCTGTCCTCTGTTCCCTGTCCTCTGTTCCCTGTCCTCTGTTCCCTGTCCTCTGTTCCCTGTTCTTTGTCTCTGTTCCCTGTTCTTTGTCTCTGTTCTTTGTCTCTGTTCCCTGTCTCTGTTCCCTGTTCTTTATCTCTGTTTCCTGTTCCCTGTTCTTTGTCTCTGTTCCCTGTTCTTTATCTCTGTTTCCTGTTCCCTGTTCTTTGTCTCTGTTCCCTGTTCTTTGTCTCTGTTCTTTGTCTCTGTTCCCTGTCTCTGTTCCCTGTTCTTTGTCTCTGTTCCCTGTTCTTTGTCTCTGTTCTTTGTCTCTGTTCCCTGTCTCTGTTCCCTGTTCTTTATCTCTGTTTCCTGTTCCCTGTTCTTTGTCTCTGTTCCCTGTTCTTTATCTCTGTTTCCTGTTCCCTGTTCTTTGTCTCTGTTCCCTGTTCTTTGTCTCTGTCTCTGTTCCCTGTTCCCTGTCCTCTGTTCCCTGTCCTTTGTCCTCTGTTCCCTGTTCTTTGTCTCTGTCTCTGTTCCCTGTTCTTTGTCTCTGTCTCTGTTCCCTGTCCTTTGTCCTCTGTTCCCTGTTCTTTGTCTCTGTTCCCTGTTCTTTGTCTCTGTCTCTGTTCCCTGTTCTCTGTGCCCTGTTCTCTGTTCTTTGTTCCCTGTTCTCTGTCTCTGTGCCCTGTTCTCTGTTCCCTGTTCTCTGTCTCTGTTCCCTATTCTCTGTTTCCTGTTCTTCGTCTCTGTCTCTGTTCCCTGTTCTTTGTCTCTGTCTCTGTTCCCTGTTCCCTGTTCTCTGTCCTCTGTTCCCTGTTCTCTGTCTCTGTTCCCTGTTCTTTGTCTCTGTCTCTGTTCCCTGTTCTCTGTCTCTGTTCCCTGTTCTTTGTCTCTGTCTCTGTTCCCTGTGCCCTGTTCCCTGTCCTCTGTTCCCTGTCCTTTGTCCTCTGTTCTTTGTCTCTGTCTCTGTTCCCTGTTCTTTGTCACTGTCTCTGTTCCCTGTTCTCTGTCTCTGTTCCCTGTTCTTTGTCTCTGTCTCTGTCTCTGTTCCCTGTTCTCTGTCTCTCTGTTCCCTGTTCTCTGTCTCTCTGTTCCCTGTTCTCTGTTCTCTGTTCTTTGTCTCTGTCTCTGTTCCCTGTTCTCTGTTCTCTGTTCTTTGTCTCTGTCTCTGTTCCCTGTTCTCTGTCTCTCTGTTCCCTGTTCTCTGTTCTTTGTCTCTGTCTCTGTTCCCTGTTCTCTGGCTCTCTGTTCCCTGTTCTCTGGCTCTCTGTTCCCTGTTCTCTGGCTCTCTGTTCCCTGTTCCCTGTTCTCTGTTCTCTGTCTCTGTCTCTGTTCCCTGTTCTCTGTCTCTCTGTTCCCTGTTCTCTGTTCTCTGTTCTTTGTCTCTGTCTCTGTTCCCTGTTCTCTGTTCTCTGTTCTCTGTTCTTTGTCTCTGTCTCTGTCTCTGTTCCCCGTTCTCTGTTCTTTGTCTCTGTCTCTGTCTCTGTTCCCTGTTCTCTGTTCTCTGTTCTCTGTTCTTTGTCTCTGTCTCTGTTCCCTGTTCTCTGTTCTCTGTTCTCTGTTCTTTGTCTCTGTCTCT
Organism: Collichthys lucidus; assembly: GCA_004119915.2. Taxonomy (NCBI): domain Eukaryota; kingdom Metazoa; phylum Chordata; class Actinopteri; family Sciaenidae; genus Collichthys; species Collichthys lucidus. Next base: position 1,100,552 of record CM014089.1, read on the forward strand.
GTCTCTGTTCCCTGTTCTCTGTTCTCTGTTCTTTGTCTCTGTCTCTGTCTCTGTCTCTGTTCTCTGTTCTCTGTTCTCTGTTCTCTGTTCTTTGTCTCTGTCTCTGTCTCTGTTCCCTGTTCTCTGTTCTCTGTTCTTTGTCTCTGTCTCTGTTCCCTGTCCTCTGTTCCCTGTCCTTTGTCCTCGGTTCTCTGTCCTCAACAGTTACTAAACACTCGGTAAACAGTAGGTAAACAGTCAGTAAACAGCAAACAGCCGGTAAACAGCCAGTAAACAGTAGGTAAACAGTAAACAGTTGGTAAACAGCTGGTAAACAGTTGGTAAACAGTCAGTAAACAGTAAACAGCCGGTAAACAGTCAGTAAACAGTAGGTAAACAGTTGGTAAACAGTTAGTAAACAGTAAACAGCCGGTAAACAGTCCGTAAACAGTAAATAGTCAGTAAACAGTCGTTAAACAGTCGGCAAACAGTCGGCAAACTGTAAACAGTCAGTAAACAGTCAGTAAACAGTAAACAGTCTGTAAACAGTCTGTAAACAGTAAATAGTCGTAAACAGTCGGTAAACAGTCAATAAACAGTAGGTAAACAGTAAACAGTCAGTAAACAGTCGGTAAACAGTCGGCAAACAGTAAACAGTCGGTAAACAGTCGGTAAACAGTCGGTAAACAGTCGGTAAACAGTCAGTAAACAGTCGGTAAACAGTCTGTAAACAGTCTGTAAACAGTAAACAGTCGGTAAACAGTCGGCAAACAGTCTGTAAACAGTCTGTAAACAGTCTGTAAACAGTAAACAGTCGGTAAACAGTCGGCAAACAGTCTGTAAACAGTCTGTAAACAGTCTGTAAACAGTAAACAGTCTGTAAACAGTCGGCAAACAGTAAACAGTCAGTAAACAGTCAGTAAACCGTAAACAGTCGGTAAACAGTCTGTAAACAGTAAACAGTCGGTTAACAGTCGGTAAACAGTCGGTAAACGGTCAGTAAACCAGGACGAGCACTTACAGGTTTTCCGTACGAGTCGTGCACCGGAGAGATGATTCCTCCGATCACGATGAAGCGACCTGTTTTGTGCAGATACTCTCTGGCTTTCTCTGCAAACACAGACAGGAAACATGTCACAGGACAAAATGTCTGCCAGTTCATCTGAAGACAAAAATATATACCACAGTCATTCCTGACCTTCACAATAAAACACATCATCTATATTTCACTGTCATCTGACGACCTCTCTGGTTTATCTGGTGACCCTCTGAAGGGTCCGACCCCTCAGGTTGGACCCTCTGATAGCTGCTCCGCCTCAGCTCTCTGTGACTTACAGACTTTCCCAATGGACAGTGAAGTAAACAGCTGACAGCTGTAGCTGCTGGCTCTTATTTTAAAAGGCTCCGTCTGCATTCCCACGTAACTTATTCCTAAACAGAGAAAGCTATTGAATGGTCTGTTACCGTGACAACAGTGACGCTAACGAGCTCTTTGAGCAGGAACTTGATTAATGAGACTTTTTGAAGCTGACACATTTTATTCACACATATCGAAACCTGAAGACTCGACAAGAGACCTGAGAATATAATGAGAATAATCAAGACTGAACAAGCATCCTTTGAGTTTGTTTTGATTTCATGTGAGAAAACTCAGAGTCTCGGAGACTACGTCCAGGTTATAGACAGTCTGTGGGGACGTCACGGAGACTACGTTCAGTTTTAGACAGTCTGCGGGGACGTCATGGAGACTACGTCCAGTTTTAGATAGTCTGCGGGGACGTCTCAGAGACTACGTCCAGGTTTTAGACAGTCTGCGGGGACGTCACGGAGACTACGTCCAGGTTTTAGACAGTCTGCGGGGACGTCACAGAGACTGCGTCCAGGTTTTAGACAGTCTGCGGTGACGTCACGGAGACTACGTCCAGGTTTTAGACAGTCTGCGGGGACGTCACGGAGACTACGTCCAGGTTTTAGACAGTCTGCGGGGACGTCACGGAGACTGCGTCCAGGTTTTAGACAGTCTGCGGTGACGTCACGGAGACTACGTCCAGGTTATAGACAGTCTGCGGGGACGTCACGGAGACTACGTCCAGGTTTTAGATGAACATGGTGGAGATGAGCATGGTGGAGATGAGCATGGTGGAGATGAACATGGTGGAGATGAACATGGTGGAGATGAACATGGTGGAGATGAACACGGTGGAGATGAGCATGGTGGAGATGAGCATGGTGGAGATGAGCATGGTGGAGATGAGCATGGTGGAGATGAACACGGTGGAGATGAACATGGTGGAGATGAGCATGGTGGAGATGAACATGGTGGAGATGAGCATGGTGGAGATGAGCATGGTGGAGATGAGCATGGTGGAGATGAACATGGTGGAGATGAACATGGTGGAGATGAACACGGTGGAGATGAACATGGTGGAGATGAGCATGGTGGAGATGAGCATGGTGGAGATGAACATGGTGGAGATGAACATGGTGGAGATGAACACGGTGGAGATGAACATGGTGGAGATGAGCATGGTGGAGATGAGCATGAGGATGTTTGGTGTGTGTGTTGTGTGGAGGGCGACACAGAGATGGAGCTGCTGGTGTAAATAGGTCACGATGGGAACATGCTGCTGCTGCTTCCTCGTCTGATGATGTGAATGCAGCAAACGTTCAGAAAACATCTGAGTAACGTTCTCACATTCTTATTGAAGAGCTAAGGTTTGAGGCTCAATGTGACTGACAGTGACATGAGCCCTCCCCTCACGCCTGATTGGATGAGTCACCGCTCGCCGGCCTCTCATTGGTCTTTACAGCCTCAAACTGATTTAGAAATGAGACGCAGACCGAGCAGCAGCTGTTTCCTCTTCTTCTCTTCCTCCGTCAGCGTCCTCTTCACTCTCTCCTCTGCCATCCTGTCCACAGAGGCTGCCGACTGCCCGCTCCGGTTCTCCAGCTAACAAACTGAGCTAACGTGAGCTAACAGCAGCTATCCTGGATCATGGTGGACCCACATGTGCAGGGTTTCTGAACCTGACTTTAAATATGACCCTCCATCATTCATGATGACATCATCAGCTGACTATTGTTTTGGTTGTGTCGTCACAGCAGCTGGAGTGACGCAGGCAGCAGAACCATCAGCTGGTTCTGTGTGGACGGACCGGATCTCTGGAGGATCCGGATCATTTGTGGGCTGCGCCACACGCCGCGCGAGGCCTGCGGGGCTTCATCACGCACCGTTTCCGTGTTCGACGCGTTGAAGCGGGTTTAGACTGGGTCGGGTCGGTTCCGATGTGTTCACAGTGTGTGGTTCTGATGGTTTTGTTTGTGTTCGCGTCACATTCTGCCGGATGTGATGCCGTCGCCCATTTCAGCACCACCCCGCCGGACAGCGACCGGAACCGACTCGAACCTCAAGCTTCAATATGTTTGGCTCAGGTTGATATTTGTGACGTACGTACACACACGTACACCACACACACACACACACACACACACACACACACACACACACACACACACACACACACACACACACAGCCTCCTCCACCCTTACCGAACATATGGATGTGTCCCTTGGTGATGGGGTTGAAGCTGCCGCAGGACAGCAGGATGACGTGGGTCTTTGTCTCTGTCATGGTTCCTGTCGTGGTCCGGTCCGGTCCGGTCCAGTGCTGTCAGGTTCTGTGTTCCCGGGTCGTCGCTTGTTTGTAGCAGGCAGCCGCTGCAGAGAGAGAGAGGGCGGTGTGTCTGCGGCAGGAAGCGGCGTCAGTCCGTTAAAGAGACACACACACACACACACACACACAAACACATACACACACACACAACACACACACACACACACACACACAAACACACACAAACACATACACACACACACACACACACACACACACACACACACCTCCTCCTTTACTGTTTGTTTATTTTTGTTTTTTGAACACAAACTATAAAATAACACGAGTCACGTGTCCTCATGATGAACAACAACATCAGGTCGTGTGATACAGGTGGAGGTCAGGTCATGTGATGCAGGTGGAGGTCAGGTCATGTGGTGCAGGTGAAGGTCAGGTCATGTGGTGCAGGTGGAGGTCAGGTCATGTGATACAGGTGGAGGTCAGGTCATGCCATGCAGGTGGAGGTAAGGTCATGTGGTGCAGGTGGAGGTCAGGTCATGTGGTGCAGGTGGAGGTCAGGTCATGTGATGCAGGTGGAGGGTCAGGTCATGCCATGCAGGTGGAGGTCAGGTCATGTGGTGCAGGTGAAGGTCAGGTCATGTGGTGCAGGTGGAGGTCAGGTCATGTAACACAGGTGGAGGTCAGGTCATGTGATGCAGGTGAAGGTCAGGTCATGTGGTGCAGGTGAAGGTCAGGTCATGTGGTGCAGGTGGAGGTCAGGTCATGTGATACAGGTGAAGGTCAGGTCATGTGGTGCAGGTGAAGGTCAGGTCATGTGGTGCAGGTGGAGGTCAGGTCATGT
>CM014089.1:1105106-1199104 GCA_004119915.2 Collichthys lucidus
TCATCGTTCTTACGTTTGCATCCCGACGAGCCGAAGCCGAAGAAGTTGACCTCGCAGCGCTCGCAGTGCAGGCCGGTGATGCCCGGCTGACACTCGCACTGTCCTGTCGTGATGTCACACTGCCCGTTGGTGGAGCCAATCGGATTACAGTTACACCTGTGGGAGGAGAGCGCGACAGTGAGGTTAACACCTGCTGATGTCATGTGATGTCCTGTGATGTCACTGTGATGCAGAGGAGAGACGGACCGTTCGCAGCCGTTGCCGCTCTGCAGGTTGAAGAAGCCGGGCTGGCAGGCGCTGCAGTCGCGCTCGGCCACGTTGGGGAGGCACTGACACTGACCGGTGACCTGCGAGCAGGCGGACTGACGGCCGACGGTACCGGACGGCGAACAGGAGCACGCTGAGGGGGCGGAGCCACAGACAAAGAAGTTTGTACGATTGGTCAGAATTAAAACGAATCGAATATTCAGAACCTCAGGACTTCCTCTTACGTTTGCACTTGTCGGCGGGGTTGGTGGCGAGGGCGTTGCCGTAGAAACCGTCCTTGCAGCGGTCGCAGAAGAAGCCGTCGGTGTTGTGGATGCACTTCAGGCACTCTCCGGTCTCGCGGTTGCAGTTGCCAACAGCGTTGGGGTCGATGTTGTCGCTGCACTTGCAGGCGCGGCAGGCTCGGACCGGGCCGCTCTGACCCAGCGGGTCGCCGAAGAAACCGTCGTCACAGAGCTCGCAGCGTTTACCTGCAGACAGGTGACGTCACAGGACGGTTACACGTCATACATCAAGACCCGGACAGGTGCAGGAGGGCAGACGGCCCGTCTCAGGTGTGTACCTGTGGTTCCGGTGGGACAGTTGGTGCAGACGACCTCTCTGGTCTTTAGGACGACGGCGCAGGTCGCTCCGGACGGACAAGGACACGACTGACAGTCACCTGACGTCCCCCGGGTGGCGTCGCCATAGAAACCGTCTTTACAGCGCTCACAGCTCAAACCAGCCGTGTTGTCCTGACAGTCGCACGCTCCTGAACAGACAGACGACAAATGAGCCATTAAACCTGCAGGTAAACCTGTCTCACCTGTCTGTCACCTGTCTGTCACCTGTCTGACCTGTCTGTCACCTGTCTGAACTGTCTGTCACCTGTCTGACCTGTCTGTCACCTGTCTGTCACCTGTCTGACCTGTCTGTCACCTGTCTGACCTGTCTGTCACCTGTCTGTCACCTGTCTGTCACCTGTCTGTCACCTGTCTGTCACCTGTCTGACCTGTCTGTCACCTGTCTGACCTGTCTGTCACCTGTCTGACCTGTCTGTCACGTATCTCACCTGTCTGTCACCTGTCTGAACTGTCTGTCACCTGTCTCGCCTGTATGTCACCTGTCTGACCTGTCTGTCACCTCTCTGTCACCTGTCTCACCTGTGTCTCACCTGTCTAACCTGTCTGTCACCTGTCTCACCTGTGTCTCACCTGTCTCACCTGTGTCTCACCTGTGTGTCACCTGTCTCACCTGTGTCACCTGTGTGTCACCTGTCTCACCTGTGTCTCACCTGTCTCACCTGTGTGTAACCTGTGTGTTACCTGTGTGTCACCTGTCTCACCTGTGTCTCACCTGTGTCTCACCTGTCTCACCTGTGTGTCACCTGTCTCACCTGTGTGTTACCTGTGTGTTACCTGTGTGTCACCTGTCTCACCTGTGTGTCACCTGTCTCACCTGTGTCTCACCTGTCTCACCTGTGTCTCACCGTGTCTCACCTGTGTCACCTGTGTGTCACCTGTGTGTCACCTGTCTCACCTGTGTGTCACCTGTCTCACCTGTGTCACCTGTCTCACCTGTGTGTCACCTGTCTCACCTGTCTCACCTGTGTCACCTGTGTGTCACCTGTCTCACCTGTGTCGGGGTTGCAGGCGTCGCTGTGTCCGTTACAGTTGCACGGCTCGCAGGCGCTGAAGGCTCCGAGCTCTGGACGGGCGCGGCGATATCCCACAGTGCACTGCTCACAGTGCTGACCCTGGTAACCCTGAGGACAGGTGCACTGCTCCACCCAACGGGCCGGCACACCTGGACCACGCCTCGCCGTCACCAAGGTAACATCGTCAAGGTAACCGGCACCTGGAGACGACGATTCATTAATGAATGACAAACAGAGAAAAGGTGTGTGTGTGTGTCTGTGTGTGTGTGTGTGGTGTTTGTGTGTGTCTGTGTATATGTGTGTGTGTGTCTGTGTGTTTGTGTGTGTGTCTGTGTCTGTGTGTGTGTGTGTTGTGTATGTGTGTATGTGTGTTGTGTGAGTGGTGTCTGTGTGTCTGTGTGTGTGTGTGTGTGGTGTGTGTGTGTGTTGTGTGTGTGGTGTGGGTGGTGTGTGTGTGTGTGTGTGTGTGCGTGTGGTGGTATGTGCGGTGGGGGTGTGTGTGTGTGTTTGTGTGTATGTGGTGTGTGTGTGTGTGGTTGTGTGTGTGTGTGTCTGTGGGTGTGGTATGTGTGGTGTGGTGTGTGTGTCTGTGTGTGTGTGTGGTGTGTGTGTGTGTGTGTGTGTGTGTTGTGTGTGTGTGGTGTGTGTTTGTGTGTCTGTGTGTGTGTCTGTGTGTGTGTCTGTGTGTGTGTGTGTGTGTGTGTGCTGTGTCTGTGTGTGTGTGGGTGTGTGTGTCTGTGTCTGTGTGTCTGTGTGTGTGTCTGTGTGTCTGTGTGTGTCTGTGTGTGTGTGTGTGTGTGTATGTGTGTTTGTGTGTGTCTGTGTCTGTGTGTGGTGTGTGTTTGTGTGTGTTTGTGTGTGTGTCGTGTGTGGTGTTGTGTGTGTTGTCTGTGTGTGTGTGTGTGTGTGTGTGTGTGTGTGTGTGTGTGTGTGTGTGTGTGTGTGTGTTCGTACTCCTCTCGCTGTAGGTGCCGCGGATCTTGATGGCCGTCAGGTTGTGAAGAAGTTTCTGGAAGTCTGAGTGGCTGACCGGAGGCCTCCAGGGGTAATCAGTGCTGTCATGGAGCCTGAACCAGAACCAGAACCAGGGATTAACAGGTGATCATGTGAATCCAGATTAACGGGCCACCTCAGACCGGATCAGATAATCGGACTCGTTTCTCTGCGTCTCACCTGAACACGTATGTCTGCATGTTCTCATTGGGGTAGGCGTTGCCCTGGGCGATGAGGGGGACAGCCACCCTCAGGTCGGATCCCTCCAGAACCAGATCCTCCGCCGACAGCCGAGTGTCCCGCCGGTCGACCCGGAAACTCAGACTCAGGTTCTGACCGTAACTCAACATCTGGTTCCCCAAAAACTTCTCTGTGACGCACGGACACGGGAAAACATGTGACAGGGTGCAGGCGGCGTTTCAAGGGTAAAAATCAAGCACTTTTCAAGGACTTTCAAGGTAGCTAAACACCTGTGTGTGTGTGTGTGTGTGTGTGTGTGTGTGTACCTGGGGCTATAAAGTACATGGGGAAGTAGTCTTCTGAGATGAGGGAGACTTCCTGTCCGCTGGAGGACCATTGGACCGGGACACTGGAGCCGTCACGCTGCTGACCGGTCCACTGCTCGTCATCTGACACACACACACACACACACACACACACACACACACACACACACCACACACGTTAACAACACTGACCTCTGTGGTTACATCATGTGTCTCGTGGGTTTGGCGGCATTACCTGTGTGGAAGGACGAGCTGACGGCGTGGACGCTGAAGCCGTCGGCGCTGTCGCACACAGACGAGTGCTGGAAGCAGAAGCACGGCGTGCAGCCCTGAGGGTTGGTCGGGTCCAGGTTGAAGTAGCCCAGTTTACACCTGACACACAGAGACACGCTCAGCACCTGTACCTGTCACACCTGTACATCATCATACAGAACACGCAGAGGTAATGGAAACCTGCTGTGTCTGTGTGGTGTGTGTGTGTGTGTGTGTGTGTGTGTGTTGTGTGTGTGTGTGTGTGTGGTGTGTCTCTGTGTGTGTGTGTGTGTGTCTGTGTGTGTGTGTGTGTGTGTGTGTGTGTGTGTGTGTGTGTGTGTGTCTCACCTGTCGCAGCTGAAGCCCTCCACGTGGTCTTTGCAGCGACACTGTCCCGTGTTCACGTCACACTCCTGAGTGCTGCCCGAGGGCGAGCAAGAGCACGGCCTGGCAGAGAGAGAGGGAGACAGGAGAGAGAAAGACAGGAGAGAGACAGACAGGAGAGAGACAGACAGGAGAGAGAAAGACAGGAGAGAGACAGACAGGAGAAAGACAGACAGGAGAGAGAAAGATGGACAGGAGAGAGACAGACAGACAGGAGAGAGACAGACAGGAGAGAGACAGACAGGAGAAAGACAGACAGGAGAGAGACAGACAGGAGAGAGACAGACAGGAAAGAGACAGACAGGAGAAAGACAGACAGGAGAGAGAAAGACAGGAGAGAGACAGACAGGAGAAAGACAGACAGGAGAGAGACAGACAGACAGGAGAGAGACAGAGACAGACAGGAGAGAGACAGACAGGAGAAGACAGACAGGAGAGAGACAGACAGGAGAGAGACAGACAGGAAAGAGACAGACAGGAGAAAGACAGACAGGAGAGAGAAAGATGGACAGGAGAGAGACAGACAGGAGAGAGAAAGATGGACAGGAGAGAGACAGACAGGGAGAGAGACAGACAGGAGAGAGAAAGACAGACAGGAGAGAGACAGACAGGAGAGAGACAGGAGAGAGACAGACAGGAGAGAGAAAGACAGACAGGAGAGAGAAAGACAGACAGGAGAGAGACAGACAGGAGAGAGACAGGAGAGATAAAGACAGACAGGAGAGAGACAGACAGGAGAGAGACAGACAGACAGGAGAGAGACAGACAGGGAGAGAGACAGGAGAGATAAAGACAGACAGGAGAGAGACAGACAGGAGAGAGACAGACAGAGAGAGAGACAGGAGAGATAAAGACAGACAGGAGAGAGACAGACAGGAGAGAGACAGACAGACAGGAGAGAGACAGACAGGAGAGAGACAGACAGGAGAGAGACAGGAGAGATAAAGACAGACAGGAGAGAGACAGACAGGAGAGAGACAGACAGAGAGACAGACAGGAGAGATAAAGACAGACAGGAGAGAGACAGGAGGTGAGACAGTGTGCATTCTCACAGTCTGCCAGCAGAGGGCGCTGTGTGGTCACATGTGGAGCTCTTCAAACATTTAAATGAAGAACGTTTCCCTCAACGTTAAACTAACACAAATGAAACGTTTCCTTCATGTTTTGTTGATTTATTTATTAATACTCCTGCACATGCAGATGCATCATGGGTAACAGTGTTTGGAGATCAGCTGATCTGAGGTCGGTGTGTGTGTGTGTGTGTACCTGCAGCCGGCCTCCGTCAGGCTGTGGTGTCCGGGCTGGCAGCGGTCGCACTTCTCTCCGGTCACTCCCGGTTTACACGCACACATTCCTCTGTTGTCACACTGAGGAGACTCCGAGCCTGGGAACACACACACACACACACACACACACACACACACACCACACACACACACACACACACACACACACACACACACACACACACACACACACACACACACACACACACACATAATCTTTAACAACCCGTTGCAGAGCAGCAGCTGGAACAGCTGCTTCGGGTTGAACAGCGGTTCTGTAGAACCGCGGCGTTCATTCCTGAGGCTTCACATGTTTTCACTGCAGCACCGACTGAACACAGCTGAGTGTGTGACAGACATGACGGACAGCTTCCAATGATTCCACACACACTCTCAGAGTAATCAGAGTACTGCGATGGTCATGTGACCGCGTTGGACTCACCGACAGTGTTGCAGCTGCAGGGCAGGCAGCGGCTGCCGCTCTGGTCTCTGTAGTAGTCTTCCAGGCAGCGCTCACAGTTCGGACCTCCGGTGTTGTCGGCACAGTTCCTGCAGTGACCTCCGTGACCCGTGGCCCGGTACAGCTCCTTATCGAAGTAACACTCGGAGCTCTTCCCGTTACAGTCGCAGGCTGAGACACACACAGTCACACGTTAACCACAAAGCTTTGACATTAGAGTGAGCTCAGTGTGCTATGCATGAGGTTAGAAACACGTCATCATGTTACGATCAGGTGAAACGACGTGGAGCTGGACTGGAAACGTTCATGTCTTAGTGTCTGCAGGACGGATTCACTGACTGTGGGAGAGATGAACTCAGTTCGTCATGCATCTGTACTGTGAGACAGGAACTACAGCTCCCACAATCCCCCTGAGACTGTCATGACTAATGCAGCGGCTTCCCGCCCTGCACGGCGTGGGATCACTGAGTCATCTGCAGCACGTCATGTGACTTACGGGTCAGTCCATATATGTCTCTTCCTGTGTCTCATTTTACAGTTTCATTTCTTCAGCTGCTGACTCCATTTATGAGAAGATGGGTTACCACGGACCACTACAGACCACCACAGACCACTACAGACCACTACAGACCACCATGGACCACTACAGACCACCATGGACCACTACAGACCACCACGGACCACTACAGACCACCACGGACCACTACAGACCACCACGGACCACTACAGATGTATGTCTGTGAGCAGTAGGTGCAGCAGGTGCAGTAAAGCAGCAGCAGGTGCAGTAAAGCAGCAGCAGGTGCAGTAAAGCGGACTCACGCAGACACTCGTTGGGGTTGTCGGCGGTCGCTCTCATCCACGGCCGGTCGTTGTAGAACGGTTTGCAGACGTTGCAGTCGTCGCCCTCCGTGTTGTGTTTGCAGTTACACACCAGCCGTCCTCGTCCGTTCTTCACACACTCACTGGCGTGGCCGTTACACTTACACCTGAGACACAGAAACACACCTGTTACACACACCTGAGAACACCAACAACGTTAACGTTACCTCAGCGAGATGATTTAAAGCCCATCTCTCATCATAAAGGCAGAAAACACGAAGTCGATCAGAGCCTGGCGTGGTGTTCTGATGAGGTTTTTCCACTGTGAGGGTGGAGGTGCGGGGGTGGGTGAGCGGGTGGGGGGCTGCACGACAGGACAGGACTTGCTGTGCAGCCACCTTTGGTTATTGTCTCAGGTGTTTCTTGGCACAGAGACGTGGAAAAACTGAGGCACTGAAGAGGCTGTCAACACAAACGGGGCAGAAAAACGACAAAAAAGGAACGAAGAAAAAAACGACAAAAACGAAAAAGAACGAAAAAAAACGACAAAAACGAAAAGAAACGAACAAAAAACGACAAAAAACGAAAAGAACAAAAAACGACAAAAACGAAAAGAACAAAAAAAACGACAAAAACGAAAAGAACGAACAAAAAACGACAAAAACGAAAAGAACGAAAAAAAAACGACAAAAAACGAAAAGAACAACAAAACGACAAAAAACGAAAAGAACGAAAAAAAAACGACAAAAACGAAAAGAACGAACAAAAAAACGACAAAAACGAAAAGAACAACAAAACGACAAAAACGAAAAGAACGAACAAAAAACGACAAAAACGAAAAGAACGAACAAAAAACGACAAAAACGAAAAGAACGAAAAAAACGACAAAAACGAAAAGAACAACAAAACGACAAAAACGAAAAGAAACGAACAAAAAAACGACAAAAACGAAAAGAACGAACAAAAAAACGACAAAAACGAAAAGAACGAAAAAAACGACAAAAAACGAAAAAAAAAACAAAACGAAAAAAACGAAAAGAACGAACAAAAAACGACAAAAACGAAAAGAACGAACAAAAAACGACAAAAAACGAAAAAGAACGAACAAAAACGACAAAAACGATAAAGAACGAACAAAAAACGACAAAAACGAAAAGAACGAACAAAAAAAACGACAAAAACGAAAAGAACGAAAAAAAAACGACAAAAACGAAAAGAACGAACAAAAAACGACAAAAACGAAAAGAACAACAAAAAACGACAAAAACGAAAAGAACGAACAAAAAACGACAAAACGAAAAGAACAAAAAACGACAAAAAGAAAGAAAGAACAAAAAAAAACGAACAAAAACGAAAAGAACGAACAAAAACGACAAAAACGAAAAGAAAACGAAAAAAACGACAAAAACGAAAAGAACAACAAAACGACAAAAACGAAAAAAACGAACAAAAAACGACAAAAACGAAAAGAAAACAAAAAACGACAAAAACGAAAAGAACGAAAAAAACGACAAAAAACGAAAAGAACAACAAAACGACAAAAACGAAAAAACGAACAAAAAAAACGACAAAAACGAAAGAACGAACAAAAAACGACAAAACGAAAAGAACGAAACAAAAAACGACAAAAACGAAAATAACGAACAAAAAACGACAAAAACGAAAAGAACGAACAAAAAACGACAAAAACGAAAAGAACGAAAAAAAAAAAAAGACAAAAACGAAAAGAACGAACAAAAAACGACAAAAACGAAAAGAACAACAAAAACGACAAAAAACGAAAAGAACGAACAAAAAAACGACAAAAACGAAAAGAACAAAAAACGACAAAAACGAAAAGAACGAACAAAAAACGACAAAAACGAAAAGAACGAACAAAAAAACGAAAAAACGAAAAGAACGAAAAAAAACGACAAAAACGGAAAAGAACAACAAAACGACAAAAACGAAAAGAACAAACAAAAACGACAAAACGAAAAGAACGAACAAAAAACGACAAAAAACGAAAAGAACGAAAAAAACGACAAAAAAAAAAAACAACAAAAAGACAAAACAAAAAAAATAACAAAAAACGACAAAAACGAAAAGAACTAACAAAAAAAAACAAAAAACGAAAAGAACGAACAAAAAACGACAAAAACTAAAAAGAACGAACAAAAACTACAAAAACGAAAAAAACAACAAAAACGACAAAAACGAAAAGAACTAAAAAAACGACAAAAACGAAAAGAACGAAAAAAAACGACAAAAACGAAAATAACAACAAAAAAACTACAAAAACTAAAATAACTAACAAAAACTACAAAAACTAAAATAACAAAAAACTACAAAAACTAAAATAACTAACAAAAAACTACAAAAACTAAAATAACAAAAAACTACAAAAACTAAAATAACTAACAAAAAACTACAAAAACTAAAATAACTAACAAAAAAACTACAAAAAGCCGGACTGCAGCACACAGATGACTTAGATTAATGAATATTTACAGTTTTGGTGCTGTCTTCATTTTCTAAACAACTTTCAGGCTGAAAAATGAGCCTGTACATTAAACTGTTTGTACAGCTGCATACATGTATAAATATACATGTATAAATATACACGTATAAATATACACGTATAAATATACATATGAAGGCTTCATGGAGAGTTCTCATTGGACGAGCAGGCAGAGTGAGTGTTCATTCACATTTTGGAGCTGCTCTGTACAGACATGTGAGCTGGTCGTGCCGCTCGGCTCACAGGTGAACAGGTTCAGGTAAATCTGGGTGGAGCTGACGGAGCAGAGCCCTCCTTGGATAAATAAAGGTTGAATGGTGCAGCTCTGACAGGTGCTCCAGCTCACCACCGTCATGGCGGTCGGTCCGCCCCGTTCCAGTTCTCTGTAATCCAGCCCTGCCGGCCAGGAATGTGTGGAATGCAGCTGTGTAATGGAAATGTGCTCCACATTTCAAACAGAGTGTGGAGGTGGTGGAGGTGGTGGAGGTGGTGCAGCCTGTCTCACACTTGTTGTGTGCCGGCCTCAGTGAAGCAGACCACACAGTGACACGTCCAAACCACCTGACCACACTCAGCCAGTCAGCTCTCAGGCTGAGCTGCTCCAACACGTTCACGCTCTCATGTAAACACCAAAAAATGTGTCGTTAGCAGACGAGCTGGGTCTGATTACAGCTCGTAACGCTGCTGCAGAATAAAGTAATAAAGTAATAAAGTAATAAAGTATGAGTCGGGTCAGCTGACTCACCTTCCTCCCACGGCGAAGTCAGAGATGGCGTAGTAATACGACTTGAGCACCTTCGGGTCGTTGAACACTTCGTCTCCAAACGTGTTGAGTCTGTTCAGAGTCACTCTGATGTCTGTGGCCGTCACCCATTCCTGCAGGAGACAACATGGACATGTTAGAGACAGAGACACAGACGGACCTCTCACGGGACATCCACAGACTCTACATCAAGAGATGATGAGACATGAAGACATAAAGACATGAGGACTCTAGGACATGTAAACAACTCATGCAACCTCTCAAAGCTCTTCATGCAAACACTCAGAAACATGATCAATGGTGTCCACAGAGACAACCTGAGCGTCCACAAAGACAACCTGAGGGTCCACAGAGACACCCTGAGCGTCCACAGAGACAGCCCGAGCGTCCACAGAGACAGCCCGAGCGTCCACAGAGACAACCTGAGCGTCCAGAGACAACCTAAGCGTCCACAGAGACAGCCTAAGTGTCCAGAGACAGCCTGAACGTCCACAGAGACAACCCGAGCGTCCACAGAGACAGCCCGAGCGTCCACAGAGACAGCCCGAGCGTCCACAGAGACAACCCGAGCGTCCACAGAGACAACCTAAGCGTCCACAGAGACAGCCTAAGTGTCCAGAGACAGCCTGAACGTCCACAGAGACAACCTGAGCGTTCAGAGAGACAGCCTGAGCGTCCACAGAGACAGCCTGAGCGTCCACAGAGACAACCCGAGCGTCCACAGAGACAGCCTAAGTGTCCAGAGACAGCCTGAACGTCCACAGAGACAGCCTGAGCGTCCACAGAGACAACCCGAGCGTCCACAGAGACAACCCGAGCGTCCACAGAGACAGCCTAAGTGTCCAGAGACAGCCTGAACGTCCACAGAGACAACCTGAGCGTTCAGAGACACAGCCTGAGCGTCCACAGAGACAGCCTGAGCGTCCAGAGACAACCTGAGCGTCCAGAGACAGTCTGAGCGTCCACAGAGACAGCCTGAGCGTCCACAGAGACAGCCTGAGCGTCCAGAGACAACCTGAGCGTCCAGAGACAACGAACAGTCATCCTCAGAGGAACATGGACAGTCGTCCTCAGAGGAACACGGACAGTCGTCCTTAGAGGAACATGGACAGTCGTCCTCAGAGGAACACGGACAGTCCTCAGAGGAACATGGACAGTCCTCAGAGGACAGTCCTCAGAGGACAGTCCTCAGAGGAACATGGACAGTCCTCAGAGGAACATGGACAGTCCTCAGAGGAACACGGACAGTCGTCCTCAGAGGAACACGGACAGTCGTCCTCAGAGGAACATGGACAGTCCTCAGAGGAACATGGACAGTCGTCCTCAGAGGAACACGGACAGTCGTCCTCAGAGGAACATGGACAGTCCTCAGAGGAACATGGACAGTCGTCCTCAGAGGAACATGGACAGTCGTCCTCAGAGGAACATGGACAGTCGTCCTCAGAGGAACATGGACAGTCCTCAGAGGAACATGGACAGTCGTCCTCAGAGGAACACGGACAGTCGTCCTCAGAGGAACATGGACAGTCGTCCTCAGAGGAACATGGACAGTCCTCAGAGAAACACGTACAGTCCTCAGAGGAACATGGACAGTCGTCCTCAGAGGAACATGGACAGTCGTCCTCAGAGGAACATGGACAGTCCTCAGAGGAACATGGACAGTCGTCCTCAGAGGAACACGGACAGTCGTCCTCAGAGGAACATGGACAGTCGTCCTCAGAGGAACATGGACAGTCCTCAGAGGAACATGGACAGTCGTCCTCAGAGGAACACGGACAGTCGTCCTCAGAGGAACATGGACAGTCGTCCTCAGAGGAACATGGACAGTCCTCAGAGGAACATGGACAGTCGTCCTCAGAGGAACATGAGTATTGGTCTCACAGCTGGCAGAGGACAGATGTGCAGTCACATTCTTTGGATCAGAGTGCTGGGAAAATCTGAACACGTCAGTTTGTTGGCTTCAGGAGACAGATGGACAGAATTACTGAAGGACACCTGCTCAGCCGGGACGGACAGAGGACGTCAGCCAACATCCCGCCTGTGTGTGTGCACGAGAAGCATGGGAAAGTCTTTGTTCACACACACACACACACACACACACACACACACACACACACACACACACACACACACACACACGTCTGATATGATACACACACACACACATCTGATATGACACACACCACACACACACACACCACACACACACACACACACACACAACACACACACACACACACATCTGATATGACACACACACACACACACACACACAGGTCATGACCTCCACAGGAAGTTGCTGACTATTCAAATCAGCCAACAGGAAGTCACCGGGTCACATGACCGTCGCTCTCCTGCGTTGACCTCAGTGTGGGCGTGGCCTCGGCTGTGGTTGGACGGTGGAGACGGCGTTGGCGTAACGCCTGACTCGAACATGGACGAACCTTTCCAAGGGATTTCTTTTCACCATGAAGCCATCAGTCTATAAACCACAAACTCTCAAGGCCTTGATCTTTAACTCTCAAGGCCTTGATCTTTAACTCTCAAGGCCTTGATCTTTAACTCTCAAGGCCTTGATCTTTAACTCTCAAGGCCTTGATCTTTAACTCTCAAGGCCTTGATCTTTAACTCTCAAGGCCTTGATCTTTCCCCTTGAATTCAAACTTTTAAAAGTTTCAGAAGAAATATTCACATTTTAAAGCTCAACCTTAATCTGAACCTGTTACTAAAAAGACTCAGGAGGAGTCCATTATTAAAAGGTCCAGGTCCAGGTCCAGGTCCAGGTCCGGGTCCAGGTCCGGGTCCAGCTCATGGTGGCAGCAGGTGTTCCAGCCTTCCTGACAGGGGAGTGCACGTACAGTCCCTGCAGTTTGTTCCAGCCCGGTCCAGTCCGCATCATGTGACCTCAGGTGGATCTGTGGGTCCACTTCCAGTTCATCAGCTCATTTATGAAACAGAACCTCTCATGGTGACTGCAGAGTTCTGATTTTAATGTCCGTCAGTGTTCTGCAGGCTTCGGGTCGGTGCCGGTGGCACAGCTCTCTCTATGATTCATGAACTCACATGTCAGGCCCGGCAGCTGCAGCTGTGCGGCCCGTCCGGTCCAGGAAGCGGGTCAGGTTCTGGTCTGAGTCTTCGCTGTGTGAACTGGACTGAACATTTGTTTGACATCAATCAGAACCAGCTCAGAGCCAACATGGACGCCTCGACACACACGTGTTCTCTACAGGGACCAATCCATCAGCTGCAATGCATGCTGGGAACTAACGCACGGCGAACTCAGAGACACGGAGACATGAGGACATGAAGACATGAGGACATGACGACATGAGGACATAAAGACATGAGGACATAAAGACATGAGGACATGAAGACACAAAGAGATGAGGACATGAAGACACAAAGAGATGAAGACATGAAGACACAAAGAGATGAAGACATGAGGACATGAAGACACAAGGACACAAAGAGATGAGGACATGAAGACACAAAGGAGATGAAGACATGAAGACATGAGGACATGAAGACACGAGGACATGATGACATAAAGACATGAGGACATAAAGACATGAGGACATGAAGACACAAGGACATGAGGACATGAAGACACGAGGACATGATGACATGAGGACATGAAGACACAAGGACATGATGACATGAGGACATGAAGACACAAGGACATGATGACATAAAGACATGAGGACATGAAGACACAAGGACATGATGACATGAGGACATGAGGACATGAAGACACGAGGACATGATGACATAAAGACATGAGGACATGAAGACACGAGGACATGATGACATAAAGACATGAGGACATGAAGACACGAGGACATGATGACATAAAGACATGAGGACATGAAGACACAAGGACATGATGACATGATGACATGAGGACATGAAGACACAAGGACATGATGACATAAAGACATGAGGACATGAAGACACGAGGACATGATGACATGAGGACATGAAGACACAAGGACATGATGACATGAGGACATGAAGACACAAGGACATGATGACATAAAGACATGAGGACATGAAGACACAAGGACATGATGACATGAGGACATGAAGACACAAGGACATGATGACATGAGGACATGAAGACACAAGGACATGATGACATAAAGACATGAGGACATGAAGACAAGGACATGATGACATGAGGACATGAAGACACAAGGACATGATGACATAAAGACATGAGGACATGAAGACACAAGGACATGAGGACATGAAGACACGAGGACATGATGACATAAAGACACAAGGACATGATGACATAAAGACATGAGGACATGAAGACACAAGGACATGAGGACATGAAGACACGAGGACATGATGACATAAAGACACAAGGACATGATGACATAAAGACATGATGACATAAAGACACAAGGACATGATGACATAAAGACATGAGGACATGAAGACACAAGGACATGAGGACATGAAGACACGAGGACATGATGACATAAAGACACAAGGACATGATGACATAAAGACATGAAGACACAAAGAGATGAAGACACAAGGACACAAAGAGATGAAGACATGAGGACATGAGTCCACCCTCACAGAGACACCAATGGACAGTGAGTTAAGGTGTTTGTGTGTTTGGTGACGTGCAGAGTTTATATCAATCATAAAAATATATATATTTGTCCTCGTCCACATCGTGTCTAGCTTCATGCTCGTCCTCCTGTCGGCTGACTCTGGATCAGAACCACCCGGCAGATGAACTGACCCGGTTTAGCTCAGCTTACAGACATCCGACACCGGCAGCTGGAAGCAGCTCCACTTTATTTTAAGGGGTCACAAGCCAAAAAGGTCGAGAATGAAACAGTGAGAGAGACAGACAGACAGAGGGACAGACAGACAGACAGAGCTGCAGAGGAGACAGACAGACAGACAGACAGACAGACAGACAGACAGACAGACAGACAGACAGACAGACAGACAGACAGACAGACAGACAGACAGACAGACAGACGTCAGGAATGTGAGTGAGCGACATGCAGCCGTCTGACGCCTCCACAGCTTCGTATAAATAGCTTCATGCCGACAAGTCAAATAAGGAAGTTTGAAGCTGAGCTGCAGAGCTAAATCTGTTCATTTAGAGTTAGTGACACAAGGAGACAGGAGGGAGGACAGAGGAGACAGGACAGAGGAGACAGGAGACAGGAGGGAGGACAGAGGAGAGAGGACAGAGGAGAGAGGACAGAGGAGAGAGGAGACAGGAGGAGAGAGGACAGAGGAGACTGGAAACAGGAGGGAGGAGGGAGGACAGAGGAGGGAGGACAGAGGAGGGAGGACAGAGGAGGGAGGACAGAGGAGGGAGGACAGAGGAGGGAGGAGACAGGAGGCCATCAGATCTGAAGTCGTCCATCACGCGTTCACAGGATGAACATGAGACGACCAACAAAGTTTAAAACAGTCACCAAGACACAAAGTGTGACAGACTGCTCTCAGATCAACAGGCGGAGGTGAACTCCACCTCTTCATCATGTTGGTTCTCCTCTTAAAGGAGACGCAGAGGAGGACTCATGGTGCCTCCATGTTTGAAAGAAGAAGAATGCTGCAGTTATTGAGCAACAAGCTCGACCGCAGAGTGAAGAAACATGGAAACACAAACACAGGAGGAGGGAGGATGGAGGAGAGGGGGGAGAGGAAGGAGGGAGGAGAGGGAGGAGGGAGGAGAGGGGGGAGAGGGGGAGGATGGAGGAGAGAGGAGAGGGAGGAGAGGGGGAGGATGGAGGAGAGGGAGGAGAGGAGGAGAGGAGGGGAGGAGGGGAGGACAGAGGAGTTCCAGCTGCAGGTCTGTGGAGCCAAGTGTACGCTGCTGTGGTGGGAAATCCGGGGGCGTCGCCTAGCAACATGTCGCAAGACTTGGCAGCTTCAAACCTGCAACCTGAGCAGCAGAAAGGCCTGCTGGGAAAAATCTGCCATCACAGCTCAGGACGAGAGAGACAAGCAGCCACAACGTATTCACAACGTATTCATAACGTATACACAACGTATACACAACGTAATCACAACGTATACACAACGTATTCACAACGTATACACAACGTATACACAACGTAATCACAACGTAATCACAACGTATACACAACGTATACACAACGTATACACAACGTATTCACAACGTATACACAACGTAATCACAACGTATACACAACGTATTCACAACGTATACACAACGTATACACAACGTATACACAACGTATACACGACGTAATCACAACGTATACACAACGTATTCACAACGTATACACAACGTATTCACAACGTATACACAACGTAATCACAACGTATTCACAACGTATACACAACGTATTCACAACGTATACACAACGTTACCACGACGTATTCACAACGTATACACAACGTATACACAACGTATTCACAACGTATACACAACGTTACCACGACGTATTCACAACGTATACACAACGTATTCACGACGTATTCACAACGTATTCACGACGTATTCACAACGTATACACAACGTATTCACAACGTATTCACAACGTATACACAACGTATTCACGACGTATTCACAACGTATACACAACGTATTCACAACGTATACACAACGTATACACAACGTATTCACAACGTATTCACAACGTATACACAACGTTACCACGACGTATTCACGTATATACAACGTATTTACAACGTATACACAACGTATACACAACGTATACACAACGTTACCACGACGTATTCACAACGTATACACAACGTATACACAACGTTACCACGACGTATTCACAACGTAATCACAACGTATACACAACAGAATCACAACGTATACACAGCGTTACCACGACGTATTCACAACGTATACACAACGTATTCACGACGTATTCACAACGTATACACAACGTATTCACAACGTATACACAACGTATTCACAACGTATACACAACGTATTCACGACGTATTCACGACGTATTCACGACGTATTCACGACGTATTCACGACGTATTCACGACGTATACACAACGTATACACAACGTATACACAACGTATTCACAACGTATACACAACGTATTCACGACGTATACACAACGTATTCACAACGTATTCACAACGTATACACAACGTATACACAACGTATACACAACGTATACACAACGTATTCACAACGTATTCACAACGTATTCACAACGTTACCACGACGTATTCACAACATATACACAACGTAATCACAACGTATACACAACGTATACACAACGTATTCACAACGTAATCACAACGTTACCATGACGTATTCACAACGTTACCACAACATATACACAGCGTTACCATGACGTATACACAACGTATTCACAACGTTACCACGACGTATTCACAACGTATACACAGATACAGGACAGATAGATGGACAGATGAAGGACCGATGGACACAGGACAGATAGATGGACAGATGAAGGACCGATGGACACAGGACAGATAGATGGACAGATGAAGGACCGATGGACACAGGACAGATGGATGGACAGACGGAGGACCGATGGACACAGGACAGATGGATGGACAGATGAAGGACCGATGGACACAGGACAGATGGATGGACAGACGGAGGACCGATGGACACAGGACAGATAGATGGACAGACGGAGGACCGACGGACACAGGACAGATAGATGGACAGACGGAGGACCGATGGACAGAGACACGGAGACAGCTGTGATGGAGTCAGCTGATCATCTTTGTTGCTGTTAATAAAGTCAGTGTGTCACTATGACAGAGACAATCTGCTGTCTGATAAAAAGACACAGGACAGACGCTCAGTGTCCCTCAGTGTGAATCTGATCTACCCACAGCTAACATTCAAATAACACACATCTAACGTTAAAATAACGCTGGGGAACACATGATAGCAGCCAACGTTACCGTTACCAGAAAAAGAAGCAGCAGATCCAGTGTTCAGTCGATGAAGGTGACCAGGGTGTGACTGCTTCGTTCATGGTTTGTTCATGGTTGTGTAATGGTTTGTTAATGGTTGTGTACTGGTTTGTTAATGGTTGTGTACTGGTTTGTTAATGGTTGTGTACTGGTTTGTTAATGGTTGTGTACTGGTTTGTTAATGGTTGTGTAATGGTTTAATGGTTGTATAATGGTTTGTTAATGGTTGTGTAATGGTTTAATGGTTTGTTAATGGTTGTGTAATGGTTTAATGGTTTGTTAATGGTTGTGTAATGGTTTAATGGTTTGTTAATGGTTGTGTACTGGTTTGTTAATGGTTGTGTAATGGTTTAATGGTTGTGTAATGGTTTGTTAATGGTTGTGTACTGGTCACTGAGCTCTCAATTCCACTTCCTGTTTACTCTGCGTCCGTGCGTGGACTTCCTGCGGGTCTCACCTGGAGGGTGGGGCTGTTGTCGAAGTTGTAGGCGCTGGGTCGGCCCTCCAGCGTGGAGAAGGCCACGTTCCCGCCGGTGAGCGGCGAGATGTCGCTGAAGTCGTCCGTGCAGAGCGCCTGCTGCTCGTCCTCTCCGGTACGGATGAAGCCGTGGCTCGCCTTCTGGTACGTCTTCTCGCACGAGCCACTGTAGTACTGGTACGGAACCCAGGGCCCGCCCTCGCTCGTCCGCTTGTAGATGGCGAAACTCTCCGGACGGCTGGTGTGGAACTTGAGCCGCACGTAGGTGATGTCGAAGGCCTTACCTGCAGAGACACGAAGGGTTAATGCTCGGAAACAACGTGACAAAGAGAACGTTAACAGAACATAATGACAACGTTACTCATCACCAGAAACATCCTAAAAGTACAAAGTCCCCCGCAGACTGTCTAAAACCTGGACGTAGTCTCTGTGACGTCCCCGCAGACTGTCTAAAACCTGGACGTAGTCTCTGTGACGTCCCCGCAGACTGTCTAAAACCTGGACGTAGTCTCCGTGACGTCCCCCCACACTGTCTAAAACCTGGACGTAGTCTCTGTGACGTCCCCGCAGACTGTCTAAAACCTGGACGTAGTCTCCGTGATGTCCCCCCACACTGTCTAAAACCTGGCCGTAGTCTCTGTGACGTCCCCGCAGACTGTCTAAAACCTGGACGTAGTCTCCGTGATGTCCCCGCAGACTGTCTAAAACCTGGACGTAGTCTCTGTGACGTCCCCGCAGACTGTCTAAAACCTAGACGTAGTCTCTGTGACGTCCCCACAGACTGTCTAAAACCTGGACGTAGTCTCCGTGACGTCCCCGCAGACTGTCTAAAACCTGGACGTAGTCTCTGTGGCGTCCCCGCAGACTGTCTAAAAGCTGGACGTAGTCTCTGTGACGTCCCCGCAGACTGTCTAAAACCTGGACGTAGTCTCCGTGATGTCCCCCCACACTGTCTAAAACCTGGACGTAGTCTCTGTGACGTCCCCGCAGACTGTCTAAAACCTGGACGTAGTCTCTGTGACGTCCCCACAGACTGTCTAAAACCTGGACGTAGTCTCCGTGACGTCCCCACAGACTGTCTAAAACCTGGACGTAGTCTCTGTGACGTCCCCGTTAACATTCATCATTTTCACATAAACGTTTGAGTCAGTGTATTTTGTGTATGTGTGTGTTTCCATGTGTATTTTTGTGAAGTGTAAAGTGACACCATGTTCCTGAAATCACTCAAAGCCTTGACTTTTGTGTTCATATTTTCCAGGCTTTCCAGGCCCTGGCCTTGAAGCTCTCTCTGCAGGCAGGAACGTGCGGCGCTCTGGTCCTTTAACGCCGACACTCAGAGCTCCTCGCATACTTCAGCGAGTCTGAGCAGGCCGAGCTGACAGTCAGCCTGGAGGAGCGCCGCCATGTTTGAGTCGGGCAAATAAAGGTGAAGCAGCTGATTGGACGATCACACAGGTGATGTGGCACAGTTTATTACAGGAAACAATGAAGCAACTGCAAACACACTCTGTGTGTGTGTGTGTGTGTGTGTGTGTGTGTGTGTGTGTGTGTGTGTGTGTGTGTGGTGTGTGTGTGTACACACATGTGCGTGTGCAGCTGTAACGTTTGAACCTCCAATTAGGAAACACTATCAATCATGGTTTGTGCCGTTACCATGGTGACCATCAGGTACAGACTTCAGTTCATGAGATAATTGATGAAGAAATGTCGTCCAGGTCTCTGACTGCTTCGTGTCCTTGCAGCCCGTCACGTCTTTGTGTCCCGTGTCTTTGTGTCCCGTGTCCTTGCAGCCCGTCACGTCTTTGTGTCCCGTGTCTTTGTGTCCCGTGTCCTTGCAGCCCGTCACGTCTTCGTGTCCCGTGTCTTTGTGTGGACATCAGAGCAGCTTCATTTCAGGACGGTCTCATTGGTCCGTGTCCATCCGTAATCTGAAGCGTCCCCCGCGCTGACCTCGTCTCTCTGGCGTCCCATCAAAGACGGCGTGGAGCGTCCGGCGGGAACACCGACATCTCTTCAAATAAAGAAACGCCTCCACATCCTGACAGAACAACGGGACAAAGACAGAGTCTGTCCACAGAGACCAATCAGGACGGAGCACAGGGGGCCAGAGGAGGCTCTGATTGGACGAGGAGACCGGCAGGAAGTGATGCTTCAGAGAAAACGATGAGTTCTGTTTATACTTCAGGGCGCCGCTTCCTGTCCCCTCTGCCTGATCAGCTGACCGTCGGGTCAGAACACGGAGCTTGATTTAAAACTTCTGACCAATCAGAGCTCAGGATGGTGCTGATGTTTTTATTTAGAACTTTAAAAACGTAAAAAAAACTTAAAGGTTGCTCAGCGTTTGTCAGAGGTTTTCTCAGCGTTTGTCGGAGGTTTTCTCAGCGTTTGTCGGAGGTTTTCTCAGCGTTTGTCGGAGGTTTTCTCAGCGTTTGTCGGAGGTTTTCTCAGCGTTGGTCTTCAGTGTGTCTCAGTGGACTGTGTGTGAAGCGTTGGTGTTCTGTTGGACTCTGCTCGTCCGTCAGAACAATCGTTTTATTGAGCTGATGAAGAATCTGACGAACAAAGACGACGCTGTGATGTTTGATCACAGCTACCAAAATAAAAGCACAGAGCCTGAAGGCTACTACCAAAATAAAAGCACAGAGCCTGTAGGCTACTACCAAAATAAAAGCACAGGGCCTGGAGGCTACTACCAAAATAAAAGCACAGGGCCTGGAGGCTACTACCAAAATAAAAGCACAGGGCCTGGAGGCTACTACCAAAATAAAAGCACACAGACGAGGCAGGACGGATGAAGCTGTCGATGGTTTTAGACGACAGTGAAGTTTTAAAGGATCACTTTCAGTTCAGGTCTGATTATCAAGGTTCAAAACTTCAAGCACTTTCAAGGTACCTAAAGCAACTTTCCATGAAGCTTTCCTCATGTCTGTTGTTTATATGAACAAACATTCATCATCTCCGAAACATTTCCAGACTGAACCTGATTCCAGACTTTTTCCAGGTTCCAGACTGAACCTGATTCCAGACTTTTTCCAGGTTCCAGACTGAACCTGATTCCAGACTTTTTCCAGGTTCCAGACTCACACAGAGTCTCTGTGAGGTTTGAAGTCGTCAGTCAGACTCTGTGATGTCGTTAATAAGCTGGGTTAGATTTAAGCAGCAGGAACTCGTTTATTGTGGAGCACTGACCCCGAGACGGGGGGGGGGGGGTGAACATGAAAAGAGAGAGGAGGAAGGAAGGAAAACAACGAGAGGAGAGGAGGAGGAAGGAGAAGAGAGAAAGAGGAGGAGGAGAGGAGGAGGAAGGAGAAGAGAGGAAGAGGAGGAGGAGAGAGGGAGAGGAAGGAGAAGAGAGGAAGAGGAGGAGGAGAGAGGGAGAGGAAGGAGAAGAGAGGAAGAGGAGGAGGAGAGAGGTAGAGGAAGGAGAAGAGAGGAAGAGGAGGAGGAAGGAGGAGCAAGAAGGGAATGAGCTTTTCTTTCTGTTTGGGGAGGAGGGTGAAGGGTGATGAAGGCGGGGGAGGGGGACACGGTGAGGAATGAACCGGCTGGAATGTTTCCACAGGACGGACAGAGGGACAGAGAGGGGGACGGACAGAGGGACAGAGGGGGGACAGAGAGTCCACAGAGGAGAGGGTGAGCGAGCACAACAGACAGAGAGAGCAGAGGGGCTGCTGGGAGTTTTTTCCTGTCCTGATATGGAAGACGAGACAGCTCATGAGGACCGTCTGTGTCCACAAGCAACACACGTCCTCTGTCCACAGACCGTGACATGCAGATCACTGACTCAATGTGTTCAACATCACCCAACAGGTCCACTTCAGTTCTGTCTGTGTCTCTGTCTTTGTCTCTGTGTCTCTTTGTGTCTGTCTCTGTGTCTCTGAGTCTCTGATCGTTTGAACTCTGTCGTCTCAAACAGGAAGCAGGTTGTCGAGGTTAGATTAACGGCGCTCTGCTGTCCCGTCTGTCTCGCCTCGTCTCAGTCCGTCCTGTCAGTGGACACGTGGAGACGTGTCAGAGGACGAAGCCTCAGCATCCCAGACGCCTGTTCAGTCAGCAGAAGAAGAAGAAGAGTGATAACAGACAGGAAGCTGGGAGACGTCAGGATGTAATCAGAGTATTCGAGTCAACATAACGAGCTGCAGGCTGTTTGTCTTTAACAAGGAGGACGTCCTTGAGGAGGACAGATTAGGACGAGGGAGGACGACGCCTGAGAGTCCAAACATGGACATAATGAGCTCTGCTGTCCTTCAACCGGCCGGAGACAGAGGACAGACATCACACTGATTAACAATCTGTGTGTGTGTGTGTGTGTGTGTGTGTGTGTGTGTGTGTGTGTGTGTGTGTGTGTGTGTGTGTCTCAAACAAGTGGAATTTGTTTCATGAGAATCCATCTTGTTTGAATTCCTGTGAATCTTCGTCTTCCCGTCGGAGGAGCAGAGCGTCGGGTCGGCCTGAGGTGGGTGGAGGAGGGGGGGGGGGGGGGCTCCACAGGGAGCCTGGTCCAATTAAATCTCCTCCCATGACCTCACTGCATTCTTCTCCAGGGAAGCAGACAATGGCCGCTTTGACTTTTGAACGTGGGCATGAGCCTCCAACACGCGGCGAGGACACGCGGCGAGGACACGCGGCGAGGACACGCGGCGAGGACACGCGGCGAGGACACGCGGCGAGGACACGCGGCGAGGACACGCGGCGAGGACACGCGGCGAGGAGAGGACACATTGCAGAGGTCAAAGGTCACAGTGTGTTTACTGTAAGCTGCTCACACACAGCAAACGGTTAGCATCGAGAAACTTCAGCTGGTGTTTACTATGTGATGTCACGCTGACCCCGAGTGACGTCACGCTGACCCCGAGTGACGTCACGCTGACCCTGAGTTGCACGCTGCAGGTGAAACAAACGAGTCTGAAGCAGGCGGAGCCTTTAACGACAGATCGTCATGGAGATTAGTGAGATTATTTAATTAAAACACTGATCAAGCCCCGCCCCCTTTCTCAGTGCTCCAATCACAGCTGAGCCTCCGTCAGGTCACATGTTCAGTTCCTCTCAGGAATGTGTGGCATGCGGCCGAGTTCAAACACAACATGAGGCTGACCCTGACAGAGGTCAGAGGTCAGAGCGCTCAGCTCAAGGACACGTGACGCATCATGAACCAACACACACACACACGTAAACACACACACGTAAACACACACACACACACACGTAAACACACACACGTAAACACACACACACACACACACACACGTAAACACACACACACACACACACGTAAACACACACACGTGTAAACACACACACACACACACACGTAAACACAGCGCACACACACACGTAAAGGTCACAGAGAGGAAACGACTGTCAAACTCTGACATCAGTGTGACATCATCAGTGTGACGTCATCAGTGTGACATCATCAGTGTGACATCATCAGTGTGATGTCATCAGTGTGACGTCACAGGTCTGATTCGCTGTTATGAGATTCATGACAGGAAACACAAACACAGCCAACAGGAAGTAACAGACGGGCTGATCCAGGTTCAGAGTTAACAAAATAAGAGCATGCTAAATGCTCTTATTTTGTTAACCGAGCATGTAATGCCATGGTACCACGGGCCACCGGGTCAGCCTGAGGAGGTCCAGTTACACATTAATGTCCGAGCTAATGTGTAACCTGCACACACACACACACACACACACACACACACACACACACACACACACACACACACACACACACACACACACACTAAGGTGTGTTTGTTTTCCATACATGAGCAGCCCTGTGAGTCACACACTGTTATCAGACGAAACCTAAGCGCCTCCACCTCCACACCAAACACACCTGAACCAGGCTCACATGGACCTGAACCGGGCTCACGTGGACCTGAACCGGGCTCACGTGGACCTGAACCGGGCTCACGTGGACCTGAACCGGGCTCACGTGGACCTGAACCGGGCTCACGTGGACCTGATCGGTCCCTGAATGCCTCACAGCTCTCAGACAGGGGTCAAAGCTGACGGCGCAGACTGAGCGCGCTCAGTAGAGCCGATATCACCTCCATCTGTTTGATAAACAGCAGGCGAGCTCTCTGATTGGACGAGAGGAGATTAAAGTGGTGGAGAAACTGGATCTATGTGTGTGTGGTGTGTGTGTTTATGTGTGTGTGTTTATGTGTGTGTGTGTGTGTGTGTGTGTGTGTGTGTGTGTGTGTGTTTATGTGTGTGTGTGTTTATGTGTGTGTGTTTATGTGTGTGTGTGTGTGTGTGTTTATGTGTGTGTGTGTGTGTGTGTGTGGTTGGGGGAGGGCAGACAGGAAGTGAGTGAAGGTGGAGGCAATGATTGTTTTGTGTCTCGGAGCTCTGTCACTCACACAGATTACAGATTACAGATTACAGATTACTTTCATTCATCTTAATCACACTTTTTATTCCACAAACTTCCTGAATCCTGATTGGCTGGTTGGTTTATGTTCAGCCCCGTCAGACCCTCCTCCTCTCCTCCTCCTCTCCTCCTCCTCCTCCTCCTCCTCCTCCCACATTAGTGTGTTGGGTGGAGGTTTAACGGTGGAGACCACCAAAGAAGCAGCCGCTCCACCCGGAGGTGTCACCACACCGGGACGTGAGGAACAAACGAACACAGCCCATTAAGACAGACAAAGAGTCCCAGCAGGACCTCCGCCCGCCAACACCACACACAGAGTCCCAGCAGGACCTCCGCCCGCCAACACCACACACAGAGTCCCAGCAGGACCTCCCCGCCAACACCACACACAGAGTCCAGCAGGACCTCCGCCCGCCAACACCACACACAGAGTCCCAGCAGGACCTCCGCCCGCCAACACCACACACAGCGTCCCAGCAGGACCTCCGCCCGCCAACACCACACACAGAGTCCCAGCAGGACCTCCGCCCGCCAACACCACACACAGAGTCCCAGCAGGACCTCTGCCCGCCAACACCACACACAGTCCAGAGTCCACAGGTGCAGAGAGACTTTGGATAAACCAAACGTGAGCCTCAAACACTGTACAGCATACATTTCCCATCATGCAACAGCTTTCTGAGACTGATCTTGTGTCTGCAGTCTTTGATTAATGACACCTGACACCTTCAGCAGCTCAGAGACATCAGAGACCGTCTGAAGCCTGAGGACAAACAAACCTCAGAGACCGAGACCATCACCTGTCTGACTAACTGTGTTGGACCGCGGCCCGGCCCGGTTCAGTTCAGCTTGTTTACAGAAGCAGAGTGACATCATCAAAACAAAAAACGTCCAGAGCAGCGTTCATCATGAACGAGCGACCACGAGGACGAACTAAAAAGAAGTCCATCGTCCTCCGTGTCTGTGAAGTGAGACACAACCTGCAGTTCCTCTAACGTCCACCTGAGGCTGGCTCCAGCAGTGAGTCAGTCTCCATAAGTCCCCATGTTTCACAGCAGAAATAAACATGTTTACAGCCTGGTACAAAAAACAGTTTTGGTCTCTGTAGCTAATTTCCCCGTTCATGACAACTGTACTGAGGGTGAATTTATATACAACTCACCTGTTCACATTATATTAAGGCTTAAAGTTATGCAGGATTAAGAGCGTGGACGCTTTGACTGACAGGTGGGCGATGACATCACAGGTGGGGGCGTGGCCAGGGGCTGGTGCTGTGAGGGAGCGTGGACTCTCAGGTGAACAAAGGTGTGATCACGTGTGTGAATCAGTCGTCACGTCTGCAGCTCTCTCTCCATAATTATCTGCTCCCTTCTTCCTGTGTCTCTTCCTCCACAGCAGGCTAAAATTACCCTGCATGCATCTGCTTGCCCCTGTTAAGCATCCCCCCCCCACCCCCCGAGGCCTCCAGGCACAGCTCAGTCACAGCAGAAACAGGACCAGGACCGACCCCCCACGCTGAGCTGCTCCAAGTCCGTCCGGCTGAACTCTTCCCACAGGACAGGAAACGCCTCGTGATGACAGTTTAGCAGGGGTCAAAGGTCAGCGAGTGGAGCGTTCAGGAAACAGTCCTCATAAGACAAACAGCTGCAGAGTTCCGAGCCACGACCCGGAGAACCAAAGCAGCATTTTGGACCTGGACCCGACCTCGTACGGTCATTCAGGTCACGTGAGCCGACGCTGAAAACACACAGGACCAGAACAGAACAGCTGACTGAACTCACTTCCTGTTTACGTCACCTGCAGACAGATAATCCGGCTCCGAGCGTTTAGTCAACTTCACGTTCCAGGACCAAGGCTCCTGAACGCAGCGTGACGTCGAGCTGAACGCTCAAACCTCAAAGCTTCAGCGTCCGACTGTGCCTGAAAGCACCATGACCCAGCGTGTGTGCAGCTTCACCAAAAACATCTTCATCTGTCCTGGATCCACTGGTCCTGGTCCTGGTCCTGGTCTGAACCCTGCAGACCACGTTCAGAAGCTGCAGCTCCAGTGACCTCTCATCAGTTCATCATTGTGTAACTACACACTCCACTTCCTGTGGCGAGCTCGATCCAGATGTTTAATAACACGTGACACGATGCAGCGTTCAAGACGCGTCGTAACAAAGGCTTCCACAGTGAACACTTCAGGGACTTCACCTGCTCAGGTTATATTAAAGCTTAAAGTTATGCAGGAGTAAGAGCGTGGGCGCTTCAGTTAGCCAATCAGAGGCAGAGTACGGGCGGTGGGATTCAGGATAAGGTGTGGGGGACGGGACTCGTGTTGTCATGAAGCCGCAGTGACAGCAGTGACCCTGAACGCAGCACCGCCCTTTTAATTAGCACACGGTGACAAGAATGTGGAGTGTCCTTCAAAGTGACGAGTGAACAAACAGACGTTTGCTGTGAACAAAGAGCAGCTGCTGCCTCACCTGGAAAACTTCCTGTGACGGGAAAGTTACCAACGGAAACAAACGCTGTGACCCGACAGACGGCTTCACCAGAGAAGTGATCACATGACCACGTGATCACATGACCACGGAGCGCCGAGCTGCAACCCCCAACAAAGACTCAAACATGAGGACTAATCTGATCTGTGGTCCGCTCTTCAGCTCTCGTCTGATGCAGGACCAGGGTCCACTCAGGGTCACGGAGACCACGTCCAGGTTTTAGACAGTCTGCGGGGACGTCACGGAGACTACGTCCAGGTTTTAGACAGTCTGTGGGGACGTCTCAGAGACTACGTCCAAGTTTTAGACAGTCCGCGGGGACGTCCCAGAGACTACGTCCAGGTTTTAGACAGTCTGCGGGGACGTCACAGAGACTACGTCCAGGTTTTAGACAGTCTGCGGGGACGACACGGAGACTACGTCCAGGTTTTAGACAGTCCGGGGGACGTCACGGAGACTACGTCCAGGTTTTAGAGTAGTCGCGGGGACGTCAGAGACTACGTCCAGGTTTTAGACAGTCCGCGGGGACGTCTCAGAGACTACGTCCAAGTTTTAGACAGTCCGCGGGGACGTCCCAGAGACTACGTCCAGGTTTTAGACAGTCTGCGGGGACGTCACGGAGACTACGTCCAGGTTTTAGACAGTCTGCGGGGACGTCACAGAGACTACGTCCAGGTTTTAGACAGTCTGCGGGGACGTCACGGAGACTACGTCCAGGTTTTAGACAGTCTGCGGGGACGTCCCAGAGACTACGTCCAGGTTTTAGACAGTCTGCGGGGACGTCTCAGACTACGTCCAGGTTTTAGACAGTCTGCGGGGACGTCACGGAGACTACGTCCAGGTTTTAGACAGTCTGCGGGGACGTCCCAGAGACTACGTCCAGGTTTTAGACAGTCTGCGGGGACGTCACGGAGACTACGTCCAGGTTTTAGACAGTCTGGGGGACGTCACGGAGACTACGTCCAGGTTTTAGACAGTCTGTGGGGACGTCACAGAGACTACGTCCAGGTTTTAGACAGTCTGCGGGGACGTCCCAGAGACTACGTCCAGGTTTAAGACAGTCTGCGGGGACGTCCCGGAGACTACGTCCAGGTTTTAGACAGTCTGCGGGGACGTCACAGAGACTACGTCCAGGTTTTAGACAGTCTGCGGGGACGTCACAGAGACTACGTCCAGGTTTAAGACAGTCTGCGGGGACGTCCCGGAGACTACGTCCAGGTTTTAGACAGTCTGCGGGGACGTCACGGAGACTACGTCCAGGTTTTAGACAGTCTGCGGGGACGTCACAGAGACTACGTCCAGGTTTAAGACAGTCTGCGGGGACGTCCCGGAGACCATATCACCTGAACGCAGCGTCCTTGTTGTTGCCAGTGACGGCAGCAGCAGCAGTGCAGTGTGGGAAAACCCTCGAGCTGCTCTGGAGCGACCAGCTGCTGCAAATTATACCAATGTGAGAGTGTGTGAGACGAGGGGGGGAGGAGGGGGAGGAGGGGGGGGAGGGGAGGGGAGTCATCTGGTCATTGTTTAGTGTGTGAGGAATGAAGTCAGCGTGGGAAACTGGGCTGAACCAGATTATGAGGCTGCACAGCTGGACGAGAGCTCAGGGAACCACTGCAGCTGGAGACAGACAGACCAACCTGAGTGTCCTCAAATGTTCCCTCAACGTTCCCTCAATGTTCTAAAATGTTCCCTCAACGTTCTAAAATGTTCCCTCAACGTTCTAAAATGTTCCCTCAACGTTCTAAAATGTTCCCTCAACGTTCTAAAATGTTCCCTCAACGTTCCCTCAATGTTCTAAAATGTTCCCTCAATGTTCCCTCAATGTTCCCTCAATGTTCTAAAATGTTCCCTCAATGTTCCCTCAATGTTCCCTTAACGTTCCCTCAATGTTCTAAAATGTTCTAAAATGTTCCCTCAACGTTCCCTCAACGTTCCCTCAACGTTCCCTCAACGTTCCCTCAACGTTCCCTCAATGTTCTAAAATGTTCTAAAATGTTCCCTCAATGTTCTAAAATGTTCTAAAATGTTCCCTCAATGTTCTAAAATGTTCCCTCAATGTTCCCGTGACTCTGCACTTGGTTTCAGATGTGATCAGGTGATTCAAGTTTTGTTTGACTCTTGAAGATGTTCGGCCTCCATGCTCAGACTTCAAAGAGACACTCAGGTACTGAAGCGAGTAAAACCTCCACCCACAACCTTCAAACAACCTTCAAACAACCTTCAACAACCTTCAAACAGCCCTCCACCCGTCCACAGACAGTCCAGCTGTTTTCACGTGACGCGTCGGCAGCTCGTCTCTCTGAAAGTGAACTCATCCTTTAATCAACAGAACCTTTGAACTCATCTGAGAGGAAACGTTTCACTGATCCTGAACCGGCTTCAGGTCCCTCACAGACTCAACCTGGAACACCGTCAACCAGATCCTGGACCAGATCCTGGACCAGATCCTGGACCAGATCCTGGACCAGATCCTGGACCAGATCCTGGACTGTTTGTTTCGACTTCATTTCCCCTGATGAAGACTGTGAATGTTCTGATCCGGCCAACATTTAACTGTGTGTGTGTGTGTGTGTGTGTGTGTGTGTGTGTGTGTGTGTGTGTGTGTGTGTGTGTGTGTGTGCGTGTGTGTGTGTGTGTTGGAGGCCCCCTCCACGTCCATCGGCACGTTTTTCTTCTTTGTTGGTTCGTTTTCGTGTCGGGACACGTCGGCTTCCTGCCGCCGCATCAAAGAGCCGAGCTGAGCTCCATGTTTCCTGAGATTAAGGCGCCGGCATCGGCATCGCCTCCACCTGAACCTTATCGCACACATCCACAGACGGGCGCCACAGGACGGGAATCGAACCTCCGACAGCAGAGATTTGAATCTTCATTTCATCAGCCCGACTCTGAGACGGGTCGGGCCTCGAACCTCTGCACAGGTGACTTCATTTAAATAAAGTGTTGATCTGATGTCACATGTGGACGCGTCCATCGACGGACGTCCTGCAGTGCATGCTGGGTTGTCCCGCCTCGTCCTGTCAGCTGTTTCTAAAACTGTCGACTAAATATTTAGATTCCTCCACACAGGAAGAGACTCGACAGGAAGCTCCTCAGCCTTCAACAAACACTCCAGACACTTCCTGTGCAGCCGGCCGCCATTACAACAAGTTACTGAAAGACGGACTTACACAACAGAACCACAACAGAACCACAGTGTCTACACAGACACTAGGACGGCAGCAGCTGGACCGGACCAGGTTGGAGCACAGCCTCTGAGTCCAACAGGGAATAACGTGACAGAACCGAGGAGATAAACAGACTTCATGATGGAAACACTGACACGTAGCAGCAGAGCTAAAGCTAACACAGCTAACACTGAAGATCCAGCTGGTTTGGGGCTGATGCTAACGTAGCTAACTGCTAACATTGGCTACTACTGATGGAAACAAGTAGTGAAGCGCTAACTGTGGTTAGAGTCTGGTTCTGTCGCCGTGTTCACTGTTAGACTGGACACTGCCGGTTCAGAGGTTCTGTCGCCGTGTTCACTGTTAGACTGGACACTGCCGGTTCAGAGGTTCTGTCGGCCGTGTTCACTGTTAGACTGGACACTGCCGGTTCAGAGGTTCTGTCTCTGTGTTCACTTTAGACTGGACATGCCGGTTCAGAGGTTCTGTCGCCGTGTTCACTGTTAGACTGGACACTGCCGGTTCAGAGGTTCTGTCTCTGTGTTCAGTTTAGACTGGACACTGCTGGTTCAGAGGTTCGTCCCTGTGTTCACTGTTAGACTGGACACTGCGGTTCAGAGGTCTTCTGTCGCCGTGTTCACTGTTAGACTGGACACTGCCGGTTCAGAGGTTCTAACGCCGTGTTCACTGTTAGACTGGACACTGCGGTTCAGAGGTTCTGTCTCTGTGTTCACTGTTAGACTGGACTATGCCGGTCAGAGGTTCGGTCGCTGTGGTTTCACTGGTAGACTGGACGCTGCCGGTTCAGAGGTTCTGTCGCTGTGTTCACTGTTAGACTGGACTCTGCCGGTTCAGAGGTTCTGTCGCTGTGTTCACTGTTAGACTGGACACTGCCGGTTCAGAGGTTCTGTTAGCACGCGGCTGGTGGCGGTCTCTTCCTGTCTGAGCATCTTACAGATGTGGTGGATCAGATTGGATCTTTCCCTCCGGGCCGTGCGCTGAGGTGTTTTGACTCACATTCCTGCGCTCACAGTCGGAGGTTATCTGCAGCAGAACAAAGCCTGAGCTCTAATTATGGAGAAAACCCGGGCCACAATGGAAGCAGCGCCCCGAGCTAAGAGAAGTCAGCGTGTAATTAAACGAGTTTCATTTGGAAACGAGGCGCTGAGCTCTAATCACACTTCAGACCTGAGGCAACGAGCTGAGCTGCAACCAGCAGCATGACTCAACCTCTCAGGAATGTTAGCGCTGCTGGAGGCTTCACAAATAGACAGGTATTTATAAAGCAAGAGCAAGAGCACGGCTACCAGAGGCTACCAGAGCTACCAGAGCTACCTGTGCTTCTCAGTGTCCGTGTTTCCGTCTTTACGTGTCGTTGCCGTCCAAAAGTCAAAGATGATTTTTAAAACAAATTTTATGAAAAACTACCAAACTGCAACTTTCTGATTATTTAACAAAGTTTGATGAATATTCAATGAGCACGCCGTGTTTGATGTCCAATGACTCAAAAATCTGACCAAAGCTTGAATGTTTGAGCCTTGAAGTGCCAGAATCAGCCTTGAAAACCTTGAAAGTTCTTAGAAAGACACTGTGAGACACCAGCTGTCCTCTGAGGACACCTCTGCCTGTCGTGATGCGTTTAGGGGCTGCGTGTTAACTTCACACCTCCAGAGCTGCTTCACTGACTGTTTGTCAAACAAACTCTGAAAGTCACGACGTGAGCGTGACGGAGGGGCTGCTGGGTGGAGGAGCTGCTGGGTGGAGGGGCTGCTGGGTAGAGGAGCTGCTGGGTGGAGGAGCTGCTGGGTGGAGGAGCTGCTGGGTGGAGGGGCTGCTGGGTGGAGGAGCTGCTGGGTGGAGGGGCTGCTGGGTGGAGGGGCTGCTGGGTGGAGGAGCTGCTGGGTGGAGGGGCTGCTGGGTGGAGGAGCTGCTGGGTAAAGGGGCTGCTGGGTGGAGGGGCTGGGTCAGAACAGAACAAACCCCCATCACACACACACTCCACCCCCAACAATGAAAACTATGTCCTTCATGCCACAAAAATCCTCTCAAAGTTTACATCACCGAGCTCAGACTGATAACACACACACACACACACAGACACACACACACACAGAGACACACACACACAGAGACACACACACACAGAGACACACACACACACTCCTCTCTGTGTGTTAAAGGTTGGACGTCAGGCTGCTCCATGTTTAACGTGTTGAAATGACAAATAAAACTCCTGGAATCCTTGAATAAATCCAGGATATTTCCAGGATAGTTTCAGACCAAACACTTTGTCTATTCTCAGTCGTCTCTGTGTCCATCATGAAGTCAGAGCAGCTGATGAGATTTGGACTGGAGTCTGTGTGTGTGTGTGTGTGTGTGTGTGTGTGTCTCTCTGTGTCTGTGTGTGTCTGTGTGTGTGTGTGTGTCTCTGTGTGTGTGTGTGTGTGTCTGTGTGTGTGTGTGTGTGTGTCTGTGTGTCTGTGTGTGTGTGTGTGTGTGTGTGTGTCTCTGTGTGTGTGTTGTGTGTGTGTGGTGTGTGTGTGTGTGTGTGTGTCTGTGTCTGTGTGTGTGTGTCTGTCTGTGTCTCTGTGTGTGTCTGTGTGTCTCTCTGTGTGTGTGTGTGTGTGTGTGTCTCTGTGTGTGTGTGTGTGTGTGTGTGTGTGTGTGTGTCTGTGTCTGTGTGTCTCTGTGTGTGTGTGTGTGTGTGTCTCTGTGTGTGTGTGTGTGTGTGTGTCTCTCTGTGTGTGTCTGTGTGTGTTCTCTTGTGTGTCTGTGGTGTGTGGTGTGTCTCTCTCTGTGTGTGTGTGTGGTGTGTTGTGTGGTGTGTCTCTCTCTCTGTGTGTGTGTGTGTGTGTGTCTCTCTCTCTGTGTGTGTCTGTGTGTGTGTCTCTGTGTGTCTGTGTGTGTGTGTGTGTGTGTGTGTGTGTCTGTGTGTGTGGGTGTGTGTGTGGTGTGTGTGTGTGTGTTGTGTGTGTCTGTGTGTGTGTGTGTGTGTGTGTCCGGCTCTTACCGAGGTGCAGGGTGAGGTTGATGGAGTTCGGGTACTGGATCCCCGCCAGCATGGTCTGGCTCTGCCACCAGGTGGTATCCTGCTGGTTGTTGTAGTCCGTCAGGTACACGGCGCTGTGGTGGTTCCGCGGGTCCCGGGCGTCGCAGATGTGGCAGGACTTGGTGACCCCGGTGGCGCCGGTCTGCACGCAGTACTCCTCGGGCGGAGAGCCGCAGGTGTTGGTCGCCACCACGGTCACGTTAAAAGCGGCGTTAACGAACTCGGGCATGCAGCGCTGCGGCGCGCCGCGCTCGTCCGCACACTCATCCATGGCAGCGCGGACGCACGCCAGCGCGCAGCTCCAGGCCAGCACCGCCCGGACCAAGCTTCGCATGTTCAGCCCTCCGCGTCCCGTCGACCAGAAAAAGCCTCTGCGCTGCTCCGACACAAACTTCCCCTCAACTTGTCCAAAGTTTACGGAAACTTTCCGGCTACCGACAGATTCCCGAGGTAACGGCAACGAGCACCAAGTGGAACATTCAGCAGCGGCGGATTGCGCTCGCTCCAGGCCGCCGCAGAGCTCGTCGTCCCGGCTGTGCTGCTGTAGAGTGACGGTGTTCGCTCGGCCTCAGCTCTTTGTGTCCGCCGCCATGCACCAACTCCAGCAGGAAGACGGAGCCGAGACTACACCCAGTGCGCCACTGCGCATGTCTGCGGCGCAGAGGACACTCCGGCCACATCCGAGTCAGCCCGCCCCAAATCACGACAGACCAGTCCCCGAGCCGAGCCGAGCCGAGCCGAGACAAACCAGTCCCCGAGCCGAGCCGAGCCGAGACAAACCAGTCTCCGAGCCGAGCCGAGACAAACCAGTCTCCGAGCCGAGCCGAGCCGAGACAAACCAGTCTCCGAGCCGAGCCGAGACAAACCAGTCTCCGAGCCGAGCCAAGTCAACTAACTAAACTTAATAAAACTAAACTTATATCAATCAAACTAATCTTACCTAAACTCAAACCAAACTAAACTCAAACTAAACTAAACTAAACTAAACTAAACTCAAACTAAAACTAAACTAAACTCAAACTAAACTAAACTCAAACTAAACTAAACTCAAACTAAAACTAAAACTAAACTCAAACTAAACTAAACTCAAACTAAACTAAACTCAAACTAAAACTAAACTCAAACTAAACTAAACTCAAACTAAACTAAACTCAACTAAACTCAAACTAAACTCAAACTAAACTCAACTCAAACTAAACTCAACAAAACTCAACTCAAACTAAACTCAAACTAAACTCAACTCAAACTAAACTCAACTCAAACTAAACTCAACTCAAACTCAACTAAACTCAAACTAAACTCAACTAAACTCAACTAAACTCAACTCAAACTAAACTCAACTCAAACTCAACTAAACTAAACTCAAACTAAACTCAACTAAACTCAACTCAAACTAAACTCAACTAAACTCAACTAAACTCAACTCAAACTAAACTCAACTCAAACTCAACTCAAACTAAACTCAACTCAAACTCAAACTAAACTCAACTCAAACTCAACTAAACTAAACTCAAACTAAACTCAACTAAACTCAACTCAAACTAAACTCAACTAAACTCAACTAAACTCAACTCAAACTAAACTCAACTCAAACTCAACTCAAACTAAACTCAACTCAAACTCAAACTAAACTCAACTCAAACTAAACTCAACTCAACTAAACTCAAACTAAACTAAACTCAACTCAAACTAAACTCAAACTAAACTAAACTCAAACTAAACTCAACTCAAACTAAACTCAAACTAAACTCAACTAAACTTAAACTAACTCAACTCAAACTAAACTCAAACTAAACTAAACTCAAACTAAACTAAACTCAAACTAAACTAAACTCAAACTAAACTCAACTCAAACTAAACTCAACTAAACTCAAACTAAACTCAACTCAAACTAAACTCAAACTAAACTAAACTCAAACTAAACTCAACTCAAACTAAACTCAAACTAAACTCAACTAAACTCAAACTAAACTAAACTCAACTCAAACTAAACTCAAACTAAACTAAACTCAAACTAAACTCAACTCAAACTAAACTCAACTAAACTCAACTCAAACTAAACTCAAACTAAACTCAACTCAAACTAAACTCAACTCAACTTAACTCAAACTAAACTCGAACTAAACTAAACTCAACTCAAACTAAACTAAACTCAAACTAAACTAAACTAAACTCAAACTAAACTAAACTCAACTCAAACTAAACTCAAACTAAACTCAACTAAACTCAAACTAAACTCAACTCAAACTAAACTCAAACTAAACTAAACTCAAACTAAACTAAACTAAACTCAAACTAAACTCAAACTAAACTAAACTCAAACTAAACTCAACTCAAACTAAACTCAAACTAAACTCAACTCAAACTCAACTCAAACTCAACTAAACTCAACTAAACTCAACTCAAACTAAACTCAAACTAAACTCAAACTAAACTCAACTCAACTTAACTCAAACTAAACTCAAACTAAACTAAACTCAACTAAACTCAAACTAAACTAAACTCAACTCAAACTAAACTCAAACTAAACTCAACTAAACTCAAACTAAACTAAACTCAACTCAAACTCAACTAAACTAAACTCAACTAAACTCAAACTAAACTCAACTCAAACTCAACTAAACTCAACTAAACTCAACTCAAACTAAACTCAAACTAAACTCAACTCAACTTAACTCAAACTAAACTCAAACTAAACTAAACTCAACTAAACTCAAACTAAACTCAACTCAAACTAAACTCAAACTAAACTCAACTAAACTCAACTAAACTCAAACCAAACTCAACTAAACTAAACTCAACTTAACTCAAACTAAACTCAAACTAAACTAAACTCAACTAAACTCAAACTAAACTCAACTCAAACTAAACTCAAACTAAACTCAACTAAACTCAAACCAAACTCAACTAAACTCAACTAAACTAAACTCAACTCAAACTAAACTCAACTCAAACTAAACTCAACTTAACTCAAACTAAACTCAAACTAAACTAAACTCAACTAAACTCAAACTAAACTCAACTCAAACTAAACTCAACTAAACTCAAACCAAACTCAACTAAACTAAACTCAACTAAACTAAACTCAACTCAAACTAAACTCAACTCAAACTAAACTCAACTCAAACTAAACTCAAACTAAACTCAAACTAAACTCAACTCAAACTAAACTCAACTAAACTCAAACCAAACTCAACTAAACTCAACTAAACTAAACTCAACTTAACTCAAACTAAACTCAAACTAAACTAAACTCAACTAAACTCAAACTAAACTCAACTCAAACTAAACTCAAACTAAACTCAACTAAACTCAAACCAAACTCAACTAAACTCAACTAAACTAAACTCAACTCAAACTAAACTCAACTCAAACTCAACTCAACTCAAACTAAACTCAAACTAAACTCAAACTAAACTCAAACTAAACTCAACTCAAACTAAACTCAACTCAACTTAACTCAAACTAAACTCGAACTAAACTCAACTCAAACTAAACTAAACTCAAACTAAACTAAACTCAAACTAAACTAAACTCAACTCAAACTAAACTCAAACTAAACTAAACTCAACTCAAACTAAACTCAACTCAAACTAAACTAAACTCAAACTAAACTAAACTCAACTCAAACTAAACTCAACTCAAACTAAACTCAAACTAAACTAAACTCAAACTAAACTCAACTCAACTCAAACTAAACTCAACTCAAACTAAACTCAAACTAAACTAAACTCAACTAAACTAAACTCAACTCAAACTAAACTCAAACTAAACTCAAACTAAACTAAACTCAACTCAAACTCAAACTCAACTAAACTCAACTAAACTAAACTCAAACTAAACTCAAACTAAACTCAACTCAAACTAAACTCAACTCAACTTAACTCAAACTAAACTCAAACTCAACTCAAACTAAACTCAACTCAACTTAACTCAAACTAAACTCAAACTAAACTCAAACTAAACTCAACTAAACTCAAACTAAACTAAACTCAAACTAAACTAAACTCAACTCAAACTAAACTCAACTCAAACTAAACTCAACTAAACTCAAACTAAACTAAACTCAACTCAAACTCAACTAAACTAAACTCAACTAAACTCAAACTAAACTCAACTCAAACTCAACTCAAACTAAACTCAAACTAAACTCAAACTCAACTAAACTCAACTAAACTCAACTAAACTCAACTCAAACTAAACTCAAACTAAACTCAAACTAAACTCAACTCAAACTAAACTCAAACTAAACTCAACTCAACTTAACTCAAACTAAACTCAAACTAATCTCAACTAAACTCAAACTAAACTCAACTCAAACTAAACTCAACTCAAACTAAACTCAACTCCAGAAAAAGTAACAGCAGTCTTTGTTTATCGTTTGTTTTCTTGTGTTCATGATTAAAATACTTGAATGGGTCCAGTTTTTCAAATTAAAAGACAAATTCAAGAATCTCTGATTCAGGATATTTCCAGGTTATTTTCAGGATATTTCCAGGTTATTTCCAGGTTATTTTCAGGATGAATGAAAGATTTTCTGGCTCTTTGGACCTGGAGTGAAACATCGTCACAGATAACGTGTCAGCAGTGTTTAATTAACACACAGTTGAGCTCTGATTAGATCTTCATCAGCTCTATCAGAGAACTTTCACACAAACAGGGTGAATGAATGTAAATGAGACTGTTGTTCTGTTCTGTGATCTGATTGGCTCAGGAGTTTGTTTTGTGTTTGTGTGTTAAGAATCTGAAGAGGATTACCCAGAATTCAAAGCTTCAACGCGATTACAAAAACATTCAAATAATGAGTTTAACTTTAACCCTGCAGACAGATGAACATCATGATGTTATGACAGGTGGCGCCCCCTGCTGATGGAGTCTGAAACAGCTGCAGCTCTGGATCGTTCATGTTTCGCTGCATCTTTATACACACACACACACACACACACACACACACACACACACACACACACACACACACCACACACACACACACAGTTTTTACTGTTGGATGTTTTTGTGTCTTTGAGAGCTGAGAAATTAAATGTTTGATGATTATTATGGTTTTCTGTTCAGATTTCTGAAGTAAGAAAATAAAGTTTCAGTTTTTTCAGAACATTTATTTATTTATTTGTTTATTTGTTTACTTACAACACGTTCAATGATCAAACAAACATTGACTTGAAGAAAAAACATTTCATCACACAAACAAATTATTTCTGTTAAACAAACCACGTTAATAACCTCCTCTGTACCCTCCACCTCCTCCATATCCTCCTCCTCCACCTCCTCTGTACCCTCCACCTCCTCCATATCCTCCTCCTCCACCTCCTCTGTAACCCCCACCTCCTCCATATCCTCCTCCTCCACCTCCTCTGTAACCCCCACCTCCTCCATATCCTCCTCCTCCTCCACCTCCTCTGTAACCCCCACCTCCTCCATATCCTCCTCCTCCACCTCCTCTGTAACCCCCACCTCCTCCATATCCTCCTCCTCTGTAGCCTCCTCCACCTCCTCCATATCCTCCGCCACCTCTGTAACCTCTGTAGCCTCCACCTCCCTGGTAGCCTCCTCCTCCTCCGTCGAAGCGTCCCATCTTTGGAGGGCGAGGACCGTCTCCCATCCTGTGCAGAGACATGATGGAGGTCAACTGAGCTTCAGTCATGTCAGAGTGTCAACCAAGCAAGCAACCAACCAGTCAACCAAGCAAGCAAGCAACCAACCAGTCAACCAAGCAAGCAAGCAACCAACCAGTCAACCAACCAGTCAACCAACCAGTCAACCAAGCAACCAACCAGTCAACCAACCAACCAACCAACCAGTCAACCAACCAGCCAAGCAACCAACCAGTCAGTCAACCAACCAACCAACCAACCAGTCAACCAACCAACCAGCCAACCAACCAACCAGCCAACCAAGCAAGCAACCAACCAGTCAACCAAGCAACCAACCAACCAATGACTGAATTAAGTTTAGGGGCGATTTAAGGTGATGTCACAGTGATGTCACCTCTGGTTGCTGGCCATCATGTTGAGTCCGGCTGAC
This sequence comes from Collichthys lucidus, assembly GCA_004119915.2. Lineage (NCBI taxonomy): Eukaryota > Metazoa > Chordata > Actinopteri > Sciaenidae > Collichthys > Collichthys lucidus. The sequence goes on from CM014089.1 coordinate 1,144,509, forward strand.
GATGGTTTGGAGACGAGCCTGATGAGGTTCAGGAGCCGCTCGTTGGTCTGGTCCATCTGTCGGATGTATTCCGGGTCTTTGGTCACCTCCACCACCAGAGCCTCGAGTCCGGCCCGCAGAGCCGCCACGCCGCCCGCCACCTCGTGAGGGATCCTCAGTTTGATCCTGCAACGCGTCAACGCCAAAGGTCACAGGAAAGGTCAGAGGAAAGGTCACAGGAAAGGTCAGAGGAAAGGTCAGAGGAAAGGTCACAGGAAAGGTCACAGGAAAGGTCAGAGGAAAGGTCACAGGAAAGGTCAGAGGAAAGGTCACAGGAAAGGTCAGAGGACAGGTCAGAGGAAAGGTCAGAGGAAAGGTCACAGGACAGGTCACAGGACAGGTCACAGGACAGGTCACAGGACAGGTCAGAGGAAAGGTCACAGGACAGGTCAGAGGAAAGGTCACAGGACAGGTCACAGGACAGGTCACAGGACAGGTCACAGGACAGGTCAGAGGAAAGGTCACAGGACAGGTCAGAGGAAAGGTCACAGGAAAGGTCACAGGACAGGTCAGAGGAAAGGTCACAGGAAAGGTCACAGGAAAGGTCACAGGACAGATCAGAGGACAGGTGACGTGGTTCCTCACCAGTCGTCGAGCTCCACGATGTCCCCGTTGGAGCTGATCTTCTTGCAGGCAAACAGCAGCAGCTGCAGAGGACTGACCAGAGTCATCCCTTTAGCCGAGATCGCTCTGGTCCGGATCTGACACGCAAACACAAACACGCTTCAACACGTGAGCTTCAACACGTGAGCTTCAACACGTGAGCTCACAGAGAGTTCACATGACGTCTGAGACTTACCTTCTCGCTGAAGACGAAGAACGGGGACGGGTAGGTCATGTCGTGGCTGCTGAACGGGCAGTTAACGGAGGACTTGTGGATGAGGGCGTTGCGTCCCTCCGTCGTCAGGATCTTCCTCTTCTCTTTGTGGTAGCAGACATTCGGGTACGAGCCGAAGGTCAGCAGAGACACCACCACGTCCAGGCTGTTGTCAGGTCCCACCGTGTTGAACATCTGAGTCATCAGACACTCTGGGAGAGGCGGGAAAACACAGACGACCAATAAACGACGGTTTGAACGTTACCCAGCTCACAGCCAATCAGATCAGAGCGGTGCGTTCAGGTACCTTCAGGAAACCCCGTGTTGACCAGGATCTCCTTCAGCTGGACTTTGGCCTCCCACGTCATCCTGAGCGTCGACATGTTCAGACGTTTGTGCTCACAGAAACGAGTCTCAGCGTCCTCGCCGTTAATCCTGAACGCAACACGACAACCAGTTTACACAGGAGCTACGCCCACCTGTCCTCCACATGTCCTCCTCCTGTCCTCCTCCTGTCCCCCACCCGTCCTCCACCCGTCCTCCTCCTGTCCTCCACCTGTCCTCCTCCTGTCCTCCTCCTGTCCTCCTCCTGTCCCCCACCCGTCCTCCACCTGTCCTCCTCCTGTCCTCCTCCTGTCCCCCACCCGTCCTCCACCCGTCCTCCACCCGTCCTCCACCTGTCCTCCTCCTGTCCTCCACCTGTCCTCCTCCTGTCCCCCACCCGTCCCCCACCTCCTCCTGTCCTCCTCCTGTCCCCCACCCGTCCTCCACCCGTCCTCCACCTGTCCTCCTCCTGAGTTCAGGCGCCTTCCCAACCTGCTCATGTCCAGCTGTGTAAACACACTAACAGCTGTTTTTGTGGTCATGTTTGTAAACAGACTCCTCTTCAAAGACACAGAGATGACCTTTGATCACACCTGGAACGACCAGCCAAGGTGTCCAGAGGGAAACTTTCAAGGCCTTCAAGGATTTTCCCCCCCTCAAATTCACAAACTCTCATGAACCCATCCTCCACCTCCAGAAGAAAGGACATTGCATCCTGGATGCAAGTTTTTAAAGTTTTGGAAAGTATATTAAAGGTTTTGGAAAGGGTTTTGAAAGTTTTGGAAAGTATATTAAAGGTTCTGGAAAGGGTTTGGAAAGTTTGGGAAAGTATAATAAAAGTTTTGGAAAGGCTAACATCACCCCTCCCCTCGTCACACCGACCTGACGTCGTCCCAGGCCTGGAACACAGACAGCAGAGCCACGTGGTCCGAGAAGCGGCTGCCGGCAAAGTTTCTGTGGACGAAGCCGAGACGTTTGCCCTCGCTGACGAACGGCTCCGGGAAGCACGAGGCGGCAGAGATGGTGCACATGGCGTCTCCGACGCTGGAGGGAGACACGTGGAGAAACGTTTAACGGACGGAGCGGGACAGGAAACGGGTCATCAGTGACTCATCAGGAAGTGAAGGACACAAACTGACTGGAAGATGCAGCCCATGATCATCATCTTCCCCAGGCGAGGCTCGATGGGCAGCCGGGCCAGAATCCGACCCAGAGGGGTGAGCTCGTCGTTGGTGTCGAGAGCGTCCAGCTCTGACGCACACACACACACACACACATTAATATTTGACCTCCTGCACAAACATCCAAATGTGTGTGTGTGTGAGTTGAACCTCTCAGTGTGTGTTCGGCCTCGATGACGGCGTCCAGCGGCGGTGGCTCGATGGCCTTGGACAGGAAGTGTCCGATGGCTCCAAGTCGGAGCAGTTTGATGCTCAGAGCGACTTCGTGCAGCGGCGTCCTGAAGATCTCTGGAGTCATGTGAGTCTCCAGCCTGCGCACACACACACACACACACACACACACACACACACACACACACACACACACACACACACACACACGACCATCAACACAGGTGCAGACTGAGGTGGCGTGGAGGAGGTGCTGTGGGCGGGGCCTGGCCGCAGGTCACTGACCTCTCGAAGCGAGCGTGGCTGCAGAGGTGGAAGCAGAAGCCGGGTCGAACTCGGCCCGCTCGGCCCTTCCTCTGCTCCAGGTTGGTCTTGGAGGCCCAGACGGTGGCGTAGTTGGTCATGTTGTTGTGGGAGGTGAAGAGCTTCACCTTCTGCCTGTCGGGACACCAACAGTCTGTCAGGTAACTGAAGCACAGAGTACTCGAGTAAACGTACTCTGCTACATCGCGGTCACTCACTTGCAGGAGTCGATGACGTAGACGACGTCGTTGATGGTGATGCTCGTCTCCGCGATGTTGGTGGACAGAATCACCTGCAGGACAAACACAGACGGTTCACACACAATGTTATTTTAATAACACGTGTCACTGTGACATCATCACGCTGGTGTGAACCCGACCTTTCTGATGTCATCAGGCACCGGTTCAAACACCCTCCTCTGCTCCTCACGGGGGATCTGCGAGTGCAGCGGCAGGATCCGGTACCGGTTACTTCCTGGAAACAAACACAAAAAACATCAGATGACGCCACGGCTCTTTTGTTTACACTCGTGGCGTGGCGTGGCGTGGCGGCGTACCGAAGTGCGGGTTGGTCTCCAGGTGTCTCTGCATGGAGTAGATGAGGTTCCAGCCCGGCAGGAAGACGAGCACGGCTCCGGCCACCTGCAGCGTCTCGATGTACCTGAGCAGAGCCTCCACCAGCTCGAAGGACGTCTCCTTCTCGTTGATCTGAGCCATCGAACGCTTGGTCTCCGCCGTGTACTCCGGCCCGCAGATCACGTTACAGTTAGTCTGCAGAGACAGGAAGCGCATTATCACTCACTTCCTGTTTCAGCCACACTGAGTGGCAGATGGGACGGCGTGCTTACATCGTCCTCTCCTCCGTCCTCGTCTTTGTCCTTCTTCTTACGGTCCATCGGTGGAGGCACAAAGTTCGTCATCTGGATACAGTCCTCCAGGAAATACTCTGAAACACACAGAGGTTAGTCTGACACACTGCAGTCAGCTGGTCGGGGCGTCAGCTGGTCGGGGCGTCAGCTGGTCGGGGCGTCAGCTGATCGGGGCGTCAGCTGGTCGGGGCGTCAGCTGGTCGGGGCGTCAGGTACCTTGGACGTCAAAGGTGCGTCCAAACACCTCGATGATGGGGCAGCTGAAGAAGTATTCTCTGAACATGGTGGTGTCGATGGTGGCTGACATGAGGATGACACGGACCTCTGGGTAGGCCTGGACCACGTCTCTGAGGACCACCATCAGGAAGTCCGTCTGCGCACACACACACACACACAGGTCAGTGCACTGTCTGTGAAGCCTCTCGTCACGCTGCGTGCTCACTGATGGATGAACTCACGTTGATGTCTCTCTCGTGGATCTCGTCCACGATAACGTGACTGATGCCTCGAATTCCTGCTTCCAGCTTCCGCAGCAAAACGCCTGAAACACAAACAGAGTCGTGACGTCACATCCTGCCGAGACAGCGTCCAACGTGCGCTAGCCCTCGTCCTGCCTCACACACAACAGGCGACAAACATCTGGAACATGGAACAGGGCTCGGCGCTGGAGTCCGCTTACGTACCGACGGTGCAGAATAGGATGCTGGCGTGTGGTCGGGGGAGGATGGACTCGAAGCGGACGCTGTAGCCGCAGCTTTTCCCAAGATCCTCTCCTCTCTCGTAGGCGACTCGCTCGGCCACCGACACGGCGCTGATCCTTCTGGGCTGGACGAGGAAGAAGCAGCTCATCAGACAGCCGGTCCTCTCATTGTTAATTATTCATCGTCAGTGTGTTTGTCAGGCCGAGCGTTACCTGGGTGACGACGATGTTGCAGTCGGACGCCTTGCCTCCTTTGACGAAGTGGTCCAGGATGTATTGAGGAACCTGGGTGGTTTTACCGCAGCCCGTCGCTCCTCGGATGATCACCACGGGTTGTTGTCGACGGCGGCCATGATCTCGTCCTCAAACTGTTTGACGGGCAGCTGCTCGCGGTCCATCAGGATCTGCCAGAACAAGTTGTTACTCTACGGCGCGGTACCGCTCACGGTTTACCTCCGACGTACGGACACACACTGACCTTCTGCAGGCTGTCGTCATGTTCCAGCTGGTACATCAGCTCGCCCTGCAGCTCGCCGCTGATCTGCTCCGGAGTGCACTGAGGAAGGTAACGTGTGACATCACCAGAGAGCAGCCAATAGGAAAACAAGACACCGGCGCTGGTTCACAGCACAAACACTCACGAAGGCCAGCGGTCCCTCGTCGATGTTGCTGCTCGTCCACGGGTTCCAGTTGACCTGCGGAGGCGACCACGGGACGACACCGGCTCCGCTCTGCCGCTGTGACGGCTCAAACACCGCCATCTTCCCCTGAACCAGAGACACCGAGCTGCTCGGGTCTTCAGGCTGGACGGAACGAACAGAGAGACGTATGACGTCAGCAGACAGACAGACTTTCCACAGGTCAAGACACTCGGTCTGAGGACTCACCGGTGGGGGGACGTGGACTCCGAGCTCCTGGACGACAGTGGCCAGCTGCTGCTGCAGGTCCGGAGACACGTTGACGTCAAACGGCTCCAACTGGACACGAAACAGACGACATGACGAGTGAGACACAAACACAGACAAATGTTTGACAGACGTCTGAGACGAAGACGGAGCTGCCGTACGGTCTCTCCTTCCTTCTTCTTGGTCACTCCTGAGTACGCCTCCATCACTCCCAGGTGGTAAAGCTGCCGGACCAGAGACAGAGCGCAGGACTGAGCCGCGAGCTTCTTGTTGGAGCCGTGCTCACGAGCCGTGATCCCTGCAGGACAGACGCAGCACAGACGGCTGTGACCTTTGACCTTACATTAAAACAACCAGCTGCAGCTTTAAGACGGACACACACTGACAGGAAGAGGAAGTGTCTTACGTCTGCCGAGCTGCCTCACGAACAGCTGCATCTCAGCTATGAAGCTCCTGCAGGCGCGCACACACACACACACACACACACACACACACAGTCACTTCCTGTGGGATTTTCAGAATAAAACACAGAAGTCTTGCATGAAGTGAACTCACCTGCTGTGCTCTGAGGAGGAGGCCTGCATGTTTTTCTGCCAGACTTCACTTTAACAAACACTCTCCTGCCGGCCGCTCGCTGCCCTGTGGTGAACAGTGACACCAGAAATCACAACCAGACTCCAGTGAGCCGCGCTGACCATGGGGCAGCTTTAGTGCACCTAAACGCTGCCCATGTCTTCCTCCAGTGAGGCTGTGAGTTCTGGTGTCACCTGATGAAAACACAACACGAAGACGCTCAGACTGCTCGAGCGTCTTCGTTCCGCCACACTCCGGAGGTCTCTGGGTTTACAGCAGTCCGGCAGAAAAACATACAGGACCGTCCTGAGCGACTGACTCATTTGACTTTAATAAAAACCTTCGAGGGTTCTGATCCAGACCTGTTGTGGTCCGGTCCCACTTGGCTGTATTTATACTCAGCGCTGGTTTTCTCCTTCTGGAAGAACTGGTTCAGACGGGCTTTGGCGTTCTCCAGCGTCCAGTTACCGTGGAGATTAGCGTTGAGGTCAACCTCCTCGGACTCCAGCGTCTGCAGGAGGACAGACAGTTTAGTGTTTCACTCAAAGACGTTCAAAGCTTCAGCGGCTTTCGATCGTACCGCCTGAGCTTCCTGCTCGTCTCTCCGGGCGTAGTACTCCTTCAGGTTGGCTCCTCGGTCCCACTGAGCTTCTCCTCCTCCCCCTCCCCACCCAGAGCCTCGTCCTGCTCCTCCTGAGTAGCCGAGTCCAGTCACTCCTGGTACCGGCCCGCTGCTGTCCTCTCCTGAACAACAGACAAACACAGTCAGTATTTTTACTCTCCACCCTCTGGTGGATGTTCTCCTGAAGCTCCTGGAGCTGGAGGAGCAGATTCTGATCTTTCCGCTTCGGTTCTGAGCGGAGAGCCCGCTTTACTCCACGTGACGGAGAGCCCGCTTTACTCCACGTGACGGAGAGCCCGCTTTACTCCACGTGACGGAGAGCCCGCTTCACTTCACGTGACGGAGAGCGAGGAGCAGAAGATGTGACAGACGAGTATTTCTGCTGTCAGCAACGTTTCATCGACTAAACAAGAACGTTTGAGCTGCATAAAGAACAAACGGAAAGTGATCACACCTTTCTCAGCTTTGACCACGAGGTGAGGCGGCAGAGGACCGCTGGAAGGCAGGCTTCCAAAACCTCCTCCAGCAGCTCCTCCTCCTCCAGCAGCTCCTCCTCCTCCAGCAGCTCCTCCTCCTCCTCCGTCATGCTGGTCTACGTCTGGAGCGCTCACCTGGAGACAACGACACAAACTGAGCTCTTTAACGCAGCATCAGGTTCATTAACGTCTCCAAACACAAACAACGTTAAACCATTATGGATGTAGCAGCGTGCTGACCCCCAGCGCCGGGACCTCGGCCGCTTTTATTTCACCGATTCGGACCAGGTAGTTGACAAAGTCCCGAGCGGCGTTGCTCTGAGCGTCCTTCTTGTTGGTGGAGTTGCCCATCCCGGTGTAGTTGAAGCCATCGATGCGGACCTGCACAGAGTTCACGTTAGAAGATACAGAGTGAGTGACTGTGAAGCTCGGCCAGGACACACACTCACCTCACACAGGAACTTCTGCCTGTTCTTGTTCCCCGCAGCTCGGATGTCGTAGTTCGGAGTCAGCTTCTTTTTTCCACACCAGGCGTACAGGAAGTTCTTGATGTCCGCCATAGTGACCTGACGTGTGGAGGATGGAGGGCGGAGGGTGTCCTCCTTTAACCTGATGGATGACACACAAACCTCCTTAAACTAAACCAAAGTGTGTCGCGCTGCGCACACGCTGAAGTCTGATCCGGTGTTCATCGCAGCGATGTGTCAGCAGTGAACGAGCCGGTTCAAAGAGCCGGCTCCGGTACGCGAGCCGCCGAGTGACGCGATTTAAAGACTTTGAAAACACAAAGGCAGAATGCATGAAACAGATCGACCTTCACAGACACATGAGAACTGTTTCTGTCTGCCTCGTGGAGCATCAGTTACTATGACCCCTCATCAGTGCGTTCCCTGGGCGGTTTCAGAGTCTGTAAACGCAAAGACAACAATCGGCTACAGCAACTTATTAACATCAGAAAACGTGACTTTAACCTTTGAATACTTCAGTACAAAGAATGTATCCTAGTCAGACACAGTATTTTATCATTCATTGTCATTTTATCAGTCATTGTGATTCATTGTCATTTTATCAGTCATTGTAATTGTACAATATGTTTGTGTCGATTTGTTCTGTACACTGACATCTATTGCACGTCTGTCCGTCCTGGCAGAGGGATCCCTCCTCTGTGGCTCTTCCTGAGGTTTCTTCCACATTTTTTCCCTGTTAAAGTTTTTCCTCACTCTCTCCGAGGGTCTAAGCACAGAGGGAGTCACTCCCTGTACAGATTGTAAAGCCTCAGAGGAAAATGGACTTTGTGACTTTGGGCTGTACAAATAAAATCTGATTTGATTGTGTACACACATAAACCAGCGTTATTGGCTGAATTACTGAAGGTATGAGCGGTAACATGAAGAGCGGTTTGGGACTCGAATGATCCGACTCTCAAAAAAGAACCGAACTTCCCATCGCTAGCTTAATAGCCTCAGCTAACGGAGCTAGCATGCATGTTTGCAGCTGCCGTTAGCTCCGTTAGCATGCCGGCTAGCTCCTGACATGACTCAAACATGCTCGTTACGTCACTCCATCTCGTCTCCAATCACTTAATTACGTCATAATTACGGCCAGGTCCACGAGTGCTAATTAAACGTTGAGCTAACGTGGTTCAAGGCTTAGAGACACGATCAGCTGTGAAGGAGAATTATTAAACATTATTAAACTTTATTAAACATTATTAAACATTATCAAACATGTTAATGAATCACTCACAGTTCAGATTTACCGACAGGCTGCAGCTCACCGACACACCGTTTAAATGTCCGTGACGTTGATCAGTGTCGGTCGGTAAGTAGCGCGTGTCCGCCGTCGTAGCGCCGCCTGTTGGACCGGAGTGTGTCCTGTACCGTACTGTCTGTAATATAGAACACTATCAAACATATGAATATACCGTACTGTCTGTAATATAGAACACTATCAAACGCTATGAATATACCGTACCGTCTGTAATATAGAACACACTTTATAAATAAATGTTTTAAACTGTTTGTATAAATCACAAAGTGTTTGATGGAATATTTTACAGTGTTTTACTGTCATGGTTTGACAGTTGAATGTTTTTACAGTGTGTTGTGTTTTCTTTCTTATTATTATTATTTTCATACAGCGAACAGCTGAACATGAAGTTAATATATTATTTATTTATTACAAAATATATGATTATATCAGTCTTTTGTTTTATCTCTAATAATGTAATAATGTATGTAATACTCCCCCCTGAAATGTAAACCCAGGTAACAGGTAAAGAATCTGTTTAACGATTAAATAAAGATGAAGAGTCACAGAGATGTTTTCTGTTTGTTAGCTCCATGGTTAGCTCTGTTAGCTCCATGGTTAGCTCTGTTAGCTCTGTTAGCGTTATAGTTAGCTCTGTTAGCTCCATGGTTAGCTCCATGGTTAGCTCTGTTAGCGTCATAGTTAGTTCTGTTAGCTCCATGGTTAGCTCTGTTAGCACCATGGTTAGCTCTGTTAGAGTTATAGTTAGCTCTGTTAGCTCCATGGTTAGCTCTGTTAGCTTCATGGTTAGCTCTGTTAACGTCAAAGTTAGCTCTGTTAGCTCCATGGTTAGCTCTATTAGCTCCATTGTTAGCTCTGTTAGCATTTTATATTTAGCTCTGTTAGCTCCATGGTTAGCTCTGTTAGCTCCATGGTTAGATCCATAGTTAGCGCTGTTAGCTCCATGGTTAGCTCTGTTAGCTCCATTCTTAGCTCTGTTAGCGTTATAGTTAGCTCTGTTTGCTCCATAGTTAGCTCTATTAGCTCCATTGTTAGCTCTGTTAACGTTATATTTAGCTCTGTTAGCTCCATACTGTAGTTATTAATAATAATAATAATAATAATACATTGGATTTATAAAGCGCTTTTCAAGAACTCAAAGACGCTGTGCACAGTAAGGAAAAATAAATAAATAAATAAAAATAAAATAAAATGAAAATAGCATGGGGTGGTGAAGGGGAGTCAGAGGCTGGGGTGAGGGAGATTGAAGGCTTGAGAAAAGAGAAAAGTTTTCAGTCTGGTTTTGAAAATTGAGAGTGAGAGTGAGAGTTAGCTCTGTTAGCTCCATGGTTAGCTCCATAGTTAGCTCTGTTAGCTCCATGGTTAGCTCCATAGTTAGCTCTGTTAGCTCCATGGTTAGCTCTGTTAGCTCCATGGTTAGCTCTGTTAGCTCTGTTAGCCCCATGGTTAGCTCCACGGTTAGCTCTGTTAGCCCCATGGTTAGCTCCACGGTTAGCTCTGTTAGCTCCATGGTTAGCTCTGTTAGCTCCATGGTTAGCTCTGTTAGCTCTGTTAGCTCCATGGTTAGCTCTGTTAGCTCCATGGTTAGCTCTGTTAGCTCTGTTAGCTCCATGGTTAGCTCTGTTAGCTCTGTTAGCCCCATGGTTAGCTCCACGGTTAGCTCTGTTAGCTCCATGATCATGTGACGATTATTCTACGTATTAAACAAATATAACCTCACAAAGAAGCTCTAAATATAAATATATATGTAAACATGTAACTAAACAACATTTTTAAAGAAGTACATTTTAATACATCAAATATTATTTATGTTACTTACTTATTATATTTGAATCATTTTGAATGTGTTTAGGAACCAAAATGTATACCATAATGTAAACAACCCCATGAAAACTTAACTGTTACTCAGTTACTCAGTTACTTTCCTCAGACTCACTCGTGGAGCTGAAAAGTGAACTGTGTGTGTGTGTGTGTGTGTGTGTGTGTGTGTGTGTGTGTGTGTGTGTGTGTGTGTGTGTGTTCAGGGTGTGGTGTTGACAAGGTAACAGGAACAAACCGGGCGTGGCAGTGTGTGTGTGTGCGTGTGCCCTGCAGCAGTGTATTTGTACAGATTAGCAGTGGGGAAAGTGTTTGTGTGTGTGTGTGTGTGTGTGTGTAACCAGGTATGGTCAGGGTGAGTGATGTATCATAATGTGTGTGTGTGTGTGTGTGTGTGTGTGTGTGAGTAAGTGTGTGTGAGAGGTTCAGGGTGTGTCTGTCTGCTCCGTCATAACTTCAGCAGCCTCAGGATATATTTTCACAAATGGAAACAAAGAGAGCTGCAGGCAGACGCTAACAAACACGACAGTGATTTAATCTTTATTATCACCGTGGTAACAGAGGTCTCTTCAAAGTTTCTATATTTATTGTTGACAGCTCCAGATCTTCACATTTAATGTAAAACATGAAATGATTGTCCTATAAACATGCAGCCACCTCGCTCTGCTGTGATGGTGGCAGGTGGTGTAAATAGTGGCAGCTTACAGCACCAACCAACCCCTGCTACAGATGTATCTGCTATAACGTTAGCACACAATTAGCACATAGAAACTTTGACAAATGGCTGTGAATGAACTTCACCGACTGTCAGAGCTCTGAGAGTCCAGGCTGACACGGAGAGGCTGCTCGACAGTCGCTAGCTGTTTTAGCACAGATTGTCCGCTCATAGCTAGCTCTGTTAGCTCCATAGTTAGCTCTACAGTTAGCTCTGTTAGCTCCATAGTTAGCTGTTTTAGCACATTTTGTCCGCTCATAGCTAATAGGCTCTGTTAGCTCCATAGTTAGCTCTGTTAGCTCCATATTTAGCTCTGTTAGCTCTGTAGTTAGCTCTGTTGGCTCCATAGTTAGCTCTGTTAACTCCATAGTTAGCTCCGTTAGCTCTGTAGTTAGCTCTGTAGTTAGCTCTGTTAGCTTCATAGTTAGCTCTGTTAGTTTCATAGTTAGCTCTGTTAGCTCTGTAGTTAGCTCTATAGTTAGCTCTGTTAGCTCCATAGTTAGCTCTGTAGTTAGCTCTTTAGTTAGCTCTGTTAGCTTCATAGTTAGCTCTGTTAGCTCCATAGTTAGCTCCATAGTTAGCTCTGTTAGCTCTATAGTTAGCTCCATAGTTAGCTCTGTTAGCTCTATAGTTAGCTCCATAGTTAGCTCTGTTAGCTCTATAGTTAGCTCCATAGTTAGCTCTGTTAGCTCCATAGTTAGCTCTGTTAGCTCTATAGTTAGCTCCATTGTTAGCTCTATAGTTAGCTCTGTTAGCTTCATGGCTAGGTCAGTTAGATATCATATGTACTTACTTTTTACCAACCAGCTAATATTATTATTAATAACAATAACAACAACAAAAATAATAACAACAATAATAATAATAACATTTATTGCTGCTGTTCATTTGAAACACATTGGAATGTTATACATAGTTAGATTAACGTTCCTCATGTCTGAGCTGCTGTGTGACTTGGTTAATGTTTCACTTTGTGTCCTTGATAAAAACTTTACGTCTTCATAATATTTGAACCTTCCAGATGAAGCTGTCTCTGTGTCGTGATGTTTCCCTCAGTCCTGACAGATTAGAATATTTTCCACTCGTGAGCTGAACTCTTGTGAAACGTCTTTGTGTCATGAAAATGTAAATATGGTGGAAGAGTCCCCGTCAACGTCCAGAACAACGCCCTGGACTGTCCTGACACACACACACACACACACACACACACACACACACACACACACACAGTCATATCCTCTGACTGTGTGTGTGTGTGTGTGAATCACATGTGCGTAAGCGTGGCCCAGTATGTGCGGCGTGTTGAGACCTGCAGCAGGAGAGCAGTTAAAAGGCGATGCTCTGAGCAGCTCCATGAGTTTGGATCTCATCTTTACATGAACATGAAGAGCGGCTGGATTTTACTCTGCGGGCTTCTGGCTGCCGTTTGCACCGTCCAGTCCACCTACACCTACTACTGTGAGTACCTGAACCTCCACCTGTTCTCTGCTTCTCTCCTGCATGCATCTGCTGTCACCTTCACACCTTCCTCCTCACCTGAGCCGCCTTTAAAGAAAACAAACCTCTAAATATGATTCAGTCTTCTACGTTTACACTTTGTGCTTCTGCTTCACCACTCGCTGGTTTGATCCTCACATGGCCTCTGTTTGCTCTCAGTCATCACACTGTCAGACCTGTTCCACAGAACACCCATCTGATCTGACCTGATCTGATCTGATCTGACCTGATCTCTGATCTGATCTGATCTCTGATCTGATCTGATCTGATCTGACCTGATCTCTGATCTGACCTGATCTCTGATCTGATCTGACCTGATCTGATCTGATCTGATCTGATCTGATATCTGATCTGACCTGATCTGATATCTGATCTCTGATCTGATCTGATCTCTGATCTGATCTGATCTCTGATCTGATCTCTGATCTGATCTGATCTCTGATCTGATATCTGATCTGATCTGATATCTGATCTGATCTCTGATCTGATCTCTGATCTGATCTGATCTCTGATCTGATCTCTGATCTGATCTCTGATCTCTGATCTGACCTGATCTGATCTCTGATCTGATCTCTGATCTGATATCTGATCTCTGATCTGATCTGATTTCTGATCTGATCTCTAAACTGATCTGATCTCTGATCTGATCTGATATCTGATCTGATCTTTAAACTGATCTGATCTGATATCTGATCGGATCTTTAAACTGATCTGATCTGATCTCTGATCTGATCTGATCTCTGATCTGATCTCTGATCTCATCTGTAGCTGGTCACTTCACTAAAACATCTTCAGTGATCTCCCTGTGAAGACGGACACTACTTTGTATTTGTTTGACATAAAAATGATCAGCCGTTATTTTTCATCCATCAGGTTCTCACGTGTTCAATTAAACACCTCTTGTTCAACATCACAACTCAACAACACCTGTTATTAGACGTGATGTATAAGTTATATCACCTGTTATTAGACGTGATATATAAGTTATATCACCTGTTATTAGACGTGATGTATAAGTTATATCACCTGTTATTAGACGTGATGTATAAGTTATATCACCTGTTATTAGACGTGATGTATAAGTTATATCACCTGTTATTAGACGTGATGTATAAGTTATATCACCTGTTATTAGACGTGATGTATAAGTTATATCACCTGTTATTAGACGTGATGTATAAGTTATATCACCTGTTATTAGACGTGATGTATAAGTTATATCACCTGTTATTAGACGTGATGTATAAGTTATATCACCTGTTATTAGACGTGATATAGAAGTTATATCACCTGTTATTAGACGTGATGTATAAGTTATATCACCTGTTATTAGACGTGATGTTGGTGAAAAATATGCTCAAACTTATTTCAAACTTAAATTTTACTGATCTTGAACTGCAGATGCAGCTTCACATTTAAGGACGATTTGAAATCACCTTAATGAGATAAAATGTTTAAGATTAAAATGAAAGGTAAAAGACAAACGACAGACTTTAGACAGTAAAACACATCAAATATTTTCACATTCATATTATTCTCTCTGATGAGCTGAAAAATGTTTCCACACATGAGACGTTACATCACAGCAGCTTCTGTGGGTGTGGCCCTCCCCTCACCTGTGGGGGAGCCGCCCTCCCCTCACCTGTGGGGGAGCCTCCCTCCCCTCACCTGTGGGGGAGCCGCCCTCCCCTCACCTGTGGGGGAGGCCTGAACCTGAGCTGTCAGGTGGGAGCCGCCTCCCCCGGAGGGAGGGAAGTTATTCCCACTTATAGTTACATAATTATACGTTATACGAGAGGAATCCAGCAAAGTTCACTGACAGACGTTAAATATGATGAGTAGATTCTCATCAGCTTCACCTGCACAGGTAACTCACTAAAAGCTCATAGTCTAATCCGTGTAGAAGAAAAGACATGTAACATATATGTACATGTGTGCGCACTGTAAAAGCAACGTTTACATTTAAGAGCTGACATCCAGGTGTGACACGTGTTTACCTGCATGTTACTGCATCATACATCCTTATCTCAGCATGGCTCCAAACAAAGGTCACCTCAAGGACCACTCACTTGCTCCTCACAGTCGCATCGTGTGGTAGAAAGTTCTGGATAAAGCTTCTAAGTCTGTATAAGCAGATTTATTCTAAACTGCTGCTGAATGTTTTCATGCTCACCAGATCAAAATATAGTTTTTTAAAAGGTTCCATATATGACATGAATGACCATGATTTAACTATAACTACAGACATGTTTTGTGTTCATTATGTGAAATCATACAGTTCAGCATGTATTATATACACACACACACACACACACATATATATATATTTATTCTGTCCTCAGCTGTTTCCTGTGATTCATTCGTTCAGGTCTCAGACAGACTCGCGTCCTATAAGAGCGACCGTAGCCGACGGCGCTCAGATGAACATTGACTGTTATCACAGAGTGAGTCAGAGGCTGAGGGATCTGAGGTGAACCTCGTCCCGACGGTCAGACACAAGAACAAACAGACACACCTCACCTCACCTCACCCTCCCTGTGAACGCTTACATTACACACCACAGGTCATGTGACCTGAAGGTGTTGAACGTGGCTTCCTCAGGTAGACCAAACCCTGGACCTGGTTCGATAACGTTGTCTCTGCTTATTCGTTTCCGTAAAGAGAACGACAGAAAGTTTTTACATACATATATAATAAACCAACCAAGCTGGTTACCTTAGCAACCAAAGGTTCAATCTAAAATGTTAAATGTGCATTAAAGAGACAGTGCAGGTCCATTCAGGCTCATTCCTGATGAATGTTTCTCATTCGTGACATAACTTCAGCACTGCTTGATGAAATCTCTGCCAGCAGCAGGAACAAGTCGCTGCCTGTCCAGACTGTCATCAGACGCCTGATGATCCGGAGCGCCTGCTTCCTCAGACGAGGCGGTGGCTGTTCTGGGTGGGGCTCTGTGATTTGTCTGCAGGCCTTCGGGCGGGGAGGCGCAGCTCTCCGGGATTTTCTGAACAAACCACAGAACACTGTGTAAACACAGAACACAGGTTCAGACCTCAGGCCTCCACAGTTTGTCTTACAGCAGGCTCAGACCACAGATAATAACATGACACATCAGGAGGAACCCCCTACATTTACATTGTTATTGTTATTAGAATTCATGCAGTCAGACGAGACAAACAAGAAAACACAGCCGACACAAAAATATCATAAAATCTGAATTATTGTAAAACAATGAAAAATAACCCTAAAACAACCTAAATAGAACCTTCAAACAACCTGACTGGACTTGACCTCCCGTCTCCTCCTCAGCGATTCTGCGGTGCGACTGCAATGGAAGATCCCGGTACTGCCTCCGCGACGCGTCCGGTCTGCACTGCGTCGACTGTCAGGGGAACACGGAGGGCCGCCACTGCGAGCGCTGCAAGGACGGATTCTACCTGCAGGGGGCGGGACTGAGCTGCACGCGCTGCGGCTGCAACCCGACAGGTGAGAGACTACAACACACACACACACACACACACACACACACACATACACACACACGCCCACGCACACACATACTCACACGCACGCACACACACACACACACACACACACACACGCCCACGCACACACACACACACACGCACACACACACACTCACACACACACACACTCACACACAAACACACACATACACGTACACACTCACACACACACATACACACACGCACACACACACACCTGACTGACTCTCCGCGTGTTTTTCTCAGGTTCTGTCAGCTCCAGGTGTGACAGCAGGGGGCGCTGCAGCTGTAAGGACGGCGTCACCGGAGAGAAATGTGACCGCTGCGGAGACGGACCGATCGGACCCAACGCTGCACACAAAGGTGACACAAAGGTGACGGGCGGCCTCGGTTTCAAGGCCCAGTTTCAGGTTTTCAGGTTTCAGGTCTAACTTCCTGTGTGTTTTTCAGTCGTCAGCCCAGAGAGGATTCTGGGAGTCTGAGCCTCCCGTGTTTCTGTTACGGCCACAGCAGCCAATGTTCTCCACAGTCCGGGTACTCCGTCCACGCAATCACCTCCAACTTCGCCACTGGTAACCTTTCACCTCTCCCCTTCACAATAAAAGACCCCTGAATGTTCTGTGTTTTTGATTTCAAAATAAAAGCTCTAGAGGTCACAGTGTCAGGTGACAGACTGTGTTTGTTACTTTTAGGTCCAGACGGTTGGAAGACGGCGACAGCGCAGGGCGTCACCCCCGATGATGTTCACTTCCACTGGTCACCGAAACACCAGGACGTGGAGGTGATCTCCAAGAACAGCCTGCCGGTTTACCTGTACGCCCCAGGTGAGAACAAACCCCACCCCCTCTCCTTCCGCTTCCTGTTCCCCTCGCTGCCCGTCTCCTTCTTTCCTTTGTTCCTTCCTGACTGGACGTGTCTCTCCTGTCCTTCAGCTCCTTACCTGGGGAATCAGTTGCTGAGTTACGGTCAGAACTTTTCCTTCTCTCTGCGTCTGGACCGCGGCGTCCGACACCCCTCCACCAATGACGTGATCCTGGAAGGTGCCGGTCTACGGGTGTCCGCCTCGCTGGGCGACCTGCGGTCCATTGTCCCCTGTGGACAGAAGATCAGCTACAGCTTCAGGTTAGGAACCTGCAGAGACAATGATGACAGACATGATGATTCAGCAACAGCAGCTAAATGTTTTAGGTTCATGTTGTAAAGTCTGAAATCTTGTGTTTGATGAACAGGCTGGACGAGCAGCACGGCAGCAGATGGAGGCCTCGGCTCTCCTCCTTTGACTTTCAGACGCTCCTCCAGAACCTCACCGCCATCAAGATCCGGGCAACATTCGGCGAAAATGGTGAGCTTGCTTTGAAACGCTTCTACTCGTTCTGCAAAGACGAGTTTGCTGCCAAATATTTGGAGGGTGATCTTGACCCCGACTTACTGAACTGTTGTCTCTTTTCAGGACGCGGTTACCTTGACAACGTGAAGCTGGTGTCTGCGCAGCGCGGAGACGGTTCTCCGGCCCGTTGGGTTCAGACCTGCAGCTGTCCGCAGGGATACGAGGGCGAGTTCTGCGAGCGATGCTCGGATGGTTTCACGCATAAGAACCCTGCAGATGGAGCCTTCAGCACATGTGAGCCATGCACCAGAGACTGCTACCCCGCTGACGAGACGCCCTGCTCTGAGGGGTTTTACCGCGACCCGTGGCAGCCTCGTACCTGTGTGAAGTGTCCCTGTCCAGATGGAGTGTCCTGCTCACTGCCTGCCGGCTCACTGCAGCCTCACTGTCAACGCTGCCCAACCGGAACCACAGGTAGACCTCAGGACCACGCCGTCGCACTCATCTGTCCGTCCTTGACCCATGATCGACCTGTACTTCATGATAACTTTGTGTCTGGTTCCACCCTCAGGTCCTCATTGTAAAGTCTGTCAGGAGGGTTTTTATGGTGACCCCACAGGGAGTGCCGGTATTCAGCGACCTTGCACGCCCTGCAAATGTAATGGCCATATCGACGTCACCGTGGCGGGAAGCTGCGATCGCAGCAGCGGCGAATGTCTGAAGTGTCTGAACAACACAAAGGGGCGGAGCTGTGAGGCCTGCGTGCGAGGTTTCTACCACAGCCGAACCACCGACGCCTGCAAACGTAAGACGTGCCTTCAGTCAGGACGCTCTGTGTGGAGAACATGGACTGTCAGCCTGGTGCCCAGCTAACTGAACTCTGTTTCCTCACCAGCATGTGACTGCGACGTTCAGGGCTCCGAGTCCCAACAGTGTGATGATTCTGGCCGCTGTCGGTGCAGACCGGGTTTTGAGGGTCTGAGGTGTCAACGGTCCAACTGTCCCACCTGTTTCGGCCCCATCAAGGCAAAGGTAAGAGCTGCTTCATGTCACATTCAGGATATTAATTCTCTGACTTCATGTCGCACAACCTTCAGGTCAACATTCAATGTGTCCAATACGTCATTCATGGACCGCGTTGTACTCGTCTAATGTTGGACAGATTGGACAAACAGTTGTAAACTCTGTGTTCCAGATGGAGGCTTACGCTGCCAAACTGAAGGAGCTGGAGACTCTGTTCTCAGACATGGACGCAGGTTTTCAACCAGCTAACCGTGAGATGGAGGCTTCTCTGAGAGCTGCACAGGACGCCGTGGAGGACATGCAGAGCAGCATCAAACGGCTCGCGGGTAAGACGACATGCCAGTCATCGAGTGAAACATTTTCCATCGTCTTTTATTGACACGTTTGATGACGTCACATCTCCTCTGTCCAACAGACCTGGAGAAGGACCTGCAGAGCCGTCTGTCGTCTATCAGCAGGAGTCAGCTGGCTGACGGGCAGGACATCCAATTCATCGCAGAGGCAGCGGTCGACATCAAACAACGACAGCAGACGTACAAGACGAAGGTGGACGAGGTTCAGACTCTGATCGAGGAGATGAGACGCAAGCTGGTCAAAGCCCAGACCCACCTCAGATCAGCTGTGAGATATTAGATGGAGTTCAGGATGACGTGATGCACTCGATGACGACGATGATGACGATCTTTCTTTTGTCTCTTCCTTCCTGTCAGGAGGTTCCTCTTGGAGATGCTCCGCTGGATTCAAACAGCCTCTCTCATTTGGTAAAGGAGGCGACCGGTCTGGCTGATGAGTGAGTTCACCTCCATCTTTCCGATAAACTGAGTCCGTGTGAGATGTTTGTGTTGTCAGTGACATCACTGTTTCCTGTTTGTGCGCCCCGCAGACATCAGACCGACGCAAACGCTGTCGAGCGAAGCGCCACCGACGCCCTGATGGACTCGGAGAAGAGTCTGGCTCTGGTCCGAATGCTGATGAACAGAGAGAACAAAGTCAAAGAGCTGATCGGAGATCTGAGAACCATGTAAGTCAGCTGAGCATAATGTAACAGTCCTGTTCATCTGACCTGCTGACTCTGGGGATCATTGAATCCTTCAGGTCAATGCTGGAGAGACCAGAACATGGTGTCTCATCTAATGATGTGTATGTGTTCAGGTACGATCAGACTTCAAACCAGGTGAGGAGTTTGGAGGACCAGGCGAGCCGGCTGAGCGGCGAGGCCAGAGACGAGAGCAAGATGGCGGACGGCATGCTGAAAGACATCACCAGGATGGAGCAAAGCATCCCTCCGTCCCTGAAGGTAACTGCTGCTGTTAGAGGTCGAAGGAGTCTTGACTGAGGGGTAAGTTCTTATTGTATCAAGTCTCTAACCCGCCGTGTCCTCCCATCATCAGGACGGGGTGGACGCCATGGTTTCCAGGTTGGGTGGTCTGAGGGAGGAAGTGGACGGAGACATTTCAGGCTTCGAGGCATTGCAGGACGGCGTGCAGCGAGACATGGCCGCCGCCAGGGACCTGCTGACCAAAGGCACGGCCGCCCAGCAGGTACTGAAGGATCATGGGAATCCAGTCTGACATTTAATTTTCCATGGAACTGTCAAAACGTAGATTTGAACTTTTTGGAGAGGTTGTTAGCTTGGTGAGCTATTTTGTCTGGCTCGGCAATATGTTACCTGCTAAGTAGCATATTAGCAATTTGCTTTCCAGCCACAGCGGCAACAAATCCTCCAGTGAGTTGTCACTGTCAACAAAACACTTCAGAGCTTCTTTAGTCTGGTGCAGTTGTGTTATAACCGCGTGGTCGTCTTTGCAGAAGTTCAACAAGCTGGTGGGCAGAGTCAATGTCGCCAAGGCCGACACCGAAGACGCTCTGCAACGCATCAAGAGCAACACCAACGAGCTGGACGACGCACTGAACACCCTGAAAGGTAGACCGACTGAAAACACTCTTTGTTTCCTCTGAAACGGTTCAAAGCGCCGGACTGAACGCGACTCCTCGTTTTCCTCCGCAGGTTTCGATCAGCAGATCGACGGCAACAAAGCTCTGGCTGACGACGCCATCAAACGTCTTCCTGGCATCAACGCCACGATCCAGCAGGCGGTCAGCAGCAACGCTGAGACTCTGTCGGTCTTGGGAGACGTGTCTGATGGTTACCACAGTGCACTGGGAACCATCAACGTGTTGGAGAACGTGGTCAACAATCTGGAGGTAACAGCCGATCATCTTTCTCTGCAGGTCCACTTCCTGAACTTTATCGAGCTGCATTGCTGACTGGGTGTTTGTCTTCATCCTTCAGGAAACATTTGGAACCTTGCCGTCTCAGACTGGTCAGGCGATTGAAGCTTCCAATGAACTGAACCAGGACGTGAAGAATCTGAAGACGAAGGCGGTCGGTGTAGCTGGAGAACTGAACTTTGAGCTGGACGCTGCGAGGAGGCTGGAGGCTGACGCGGATCAGGTGAACTGTCGACACGATAAGATGCAATCCTCCACATCTGTTAAGATCACAACCTGTTGGTCACGGATGGAAA
This sequence comes from Collichthys lucidus, assembly GCA_004119915.2. NCBI lineage: Eukaryota > Metazoa > Chordata > Actinopteri > Sciaenidae > Collichthys > Collichthys lucidus. The sequence continues at coordinate 1,165,672 of CM014089.1, forward strand.
TGTTTCTTTTTCAGGCTGCTGTCGATGCGGCTGAAGCGCTCAACAACGCCAAACAGACCCAAGCTGCTGTCGGAAAAACACTGCAAGACATCAACAGTCTGCTCGCTGACCTGAGTGAGTCAAGCTTTTATACTAATGAGGAGACAGCTTTCAATAAAGCAACATGTCACAGAAATCAGTCTGTTTGTTTCACATACCTGTCACCAACCTCTTTCTTCTTCTCCTCCTCCTCAGAAAAGCCCGGCGTTGTGGATGAAAACCTTCTGAAGAAGCTGGAGGACTCTCTGGCCGGCGCTCAGAGCGACGTGGAGGGGCGTCTGAGGCCTCGGCTCAGGGACATGGAGGAGCAGGAGGCCGTCCAGCGCCGCCGGCTGACCGGCATCAACCAGGACATCGACACCATCCTGAGAGACATCGCTAACCTGGAGGACATCCTGAATGCCGTCCCCAGCGGATGCTACAACAGCCCGCCCATCGAGGAGCCCTGAGGACCGCCAAGAGTTACAGAACCTGCTGCCAAGTTCTGGTTCCACGGAGTCCTGATCCACAGTAACATCCCTGACATTTGAGCAGTTTTTATTGGCTTGATGGTGAACGCACCAAATGATGATCAGAAAAAATGTGATTAAAAACAAGGACGAGAGATTTAAGATGGAAGAGGAGTGGATTAGTTTCAGTCTGCAGCTCTTTATCACACGGTCCATCATTTACTACATTTCCCATCATGCACCTGGACAGTATGTGAAACTGACCTTTTTTTGCATTATTGCACAGAACACCTACAGAACGTATTTAGAACTGATATCTAACGTTTACCTGACAATTAATCTATATTTTCTGATTGTATTTCTGACACTGATGTCGTCTTTGTGACTGTGTGAATGTTTATGTTTGTATTTATAAGTTTTTTAATTCTGTGTTTTAATTTGTGACTGACCAGCAGAAATATTTATGTTCTACCTGCTTTGAAATAAAAACCTGCTGCACTTTTTTTCTGATCGACGTCTCATCATTCCTCACGTTATGTTTAGTTATGGAAGCCAAATCCTGCCAAAACAAACGTGCCGAGTTAAACCACCTTAAGTTAGACCGATTGTTAATTATGACTGTTGTTGTGTCGTGGAACCAGAAATCATTGAAAGAAGAAGAAACCCTGAAAATCAAAAGTAAATAAAGACGTCGTCAGTGTCACGTTAAAGGAACAATATGTAACTTTATGTCTAACAGTGACGTCCAGTGGATAAAAAACAGACCAGTGACATTTAACTTCATGTTCTGAAGCTTCACAGTTACTTTACAGTTCAAGTTCAAACGTTTCCACAACGTGTCAGCAACATTTCACTTTACAACAGAAACACATGACACAGGACAAACTCTGAGCAGATAATTTCACTTTACACCAGCAAACAAATCCATCAGGTCAAGTTCTGGTGCCGACAGCCTGGAAACCGCAGCCTGGTGTCACTGAGGTCACATGTTCACCTGATGTAACGTTACAGAACTGAGCTTACGTAGGTAACTGAACGACCCAACTGTCAGACTTATTGTGACCTGAAAAGGACCACCGTGTTCATTATCGTTACCATGACGACAACCATCATCATCATCATCATCATCATCACCATGACAACCATCATCATCATCATCATCATCACCATCATCATCATCAACATGACAACAACCATCATCATCATCATCATCATCATCATCATCATCATCATCATCACCATGACAACAACCATCATCATCATCATCATCATCATCATCATCATCAACATGACAACAACCATCATCATCATCATCATCATCATCATCATCATCATCATCACCATGACAACAACCATCATCATCATCATCATCATCATCATCACCATGACAACAACCATCATCATCATCATCATCATCACCATGACAACCATCATCATCATCATCATCACCATGACAACCATCATCATCATCTCTGGTGTTCTACAGTCACAGGCGTCTTCTCTGGTGAAATCTTCAGGTCATTGGCAGTGTCAAAGTCTCTCCTGGTCTCACTCTGGTCAGATCTTCAGACAGGATCAGGTTTGGAGCAGCAGTGTTTGGATCCAGAACCACAGGAGTGTAGGAGACCATGTCATTCATGTTGTTCCAGATGTTGAAGGTCAGGTTGCCCAGGTGTTTGGCCTCATCTATCAGAGCTCCTGAGGGCAGCTGTGGATCATCCAGCAGGGGGCGCTGCTGGACTCTTTGCACTGCAGCCTTGTAGTTGTGCAGGAATGAGACGTCCTCTGTGGCTCTGACGGTGTCTGAATAAGCTGCTATCTCTCTGCTCAGAGCCTCCATCTTCTCCTCCATCATCTGACTCTTCTTCCTCTTCCTCCCTCAGTGCAGCCGTATGGAACAAAAGCTGTACTAAGAAAAGTACAACACAAAATCACTGTTTCCAGGCAGAAACAAACTCGCTCAGACTGTGACAGGACTTGGAGCTGGCTTAGAAGACGAAACAGTCCGGCACAGGACACAGGGAGACCAGAACTTCTATAGACACACAGGTGGAGACAATCAGGAATCACAGCAACAGGTGACCTGAAACAAGAGGGCAGGTCAATTTCAAAATAAAACAGGAAATGACGAGACAGAACAAAAACCCAGCTTGACCTCACCACGGTGTGACAGTTTTTAACATTGTAAGCAGACGGTGACACAAATCAAACCATTCTCAGATGATGTTGCTGTAGTTTTAACTTGAATCAGTGAAGAACATTCAGGATGACTTGATGACGCTTCACTGTTTATTTTAGTCTTCAGTCTCTTTTCTTTTAGTTTCCTGTTGAGGATGTTGGGCGAGTTGGATCATCCAGATTCAACCATGTTCACACTGCAGGGGGAGCAAGGGTGTGTGTGTGTGTGTGTGTGTGTGTGTGTGTGTGTCTGTTTGTGTGTGTGTGTGTGTGTGTCCTGTTGTTTCTCTTTTGTTGCAGTTTGCACATTAAACGTTCACATTGATAAATCAGATGTTCATTCAGTGTTTGGTAGTTTGAAGTCTGAAGTTGTTTCAGAGATTTGGGAAATAAAATATGCCAAAACGATGTCGGACTCCGTAGTTTTCTCTGGTCCCCTCTCCAATGTGACCAGTGATGACATGTTTAGCCGCATGTCGTCATTTCACCGCTGGCTGTCGAGGTGGTGTCCAGCAAACGATGTGGGCTTCATAGATAAGATGATTAGGAGAGACGGCATCCATCCCACTTTGGATGGAGCAGCTCTCATATCTAGAAACATGGACAAGTTTATGAGCTGACCAAAACCATGTCGACAACCCAGAGCTGAGACCAGGAAGCAGAGCTGAGACCAGGAAGCAGAGCTGAGACCAGGAAGCAGAGCTGCAGTCTTACACGCTTCTCTGCGCCTCCATTAGAGCAGCTGCCCACCCAGTCCTTTAGTACAGAGACCGTGTCTGTCCACGTCCACCCAGTCCTTTAGTACAGAGACCGTGTCTGTCCACGTCCACCCAGTCCTTTAGTACAGAGACCGTGTCTGTCCACGTCCACCCAGTCCTTTAGTACAGAGACCGTGTCTGTCCACGTCCACCCAGTCCTTTAGTACAGAGACCGTGTCTGTCTCCGTCCACCCAGTCCTTTAGTACAGAGACCGTGTCTGTCCACGTCCACCCAGTCCTTTAGTACAGAGACCGTGTCTGTCCCCGTCCACCCAGTCCTTTAGTACAGAGACCGTGTCTGTCCCCGTCCACCCAGTCCTTTAGTACAGAGACCGTGTCTGTCCCCGTCCACCCAGTCCTTTAATACAGAGACCGTGTCTGTCCCCGTCCACCCAGTCCTTTAGTACAGAGACCGTGTCTGTCCCCGTCCACCCAGTCCTTTAGTACAGAGACCGTGTCTGTCCCCGTCCACCCCGTCCTTTAGTACAGAGACCGTGTCTGTCCCCGTCCACCCAGTCCTTTAATACAGAGACCGTGTCTGTCCCCGTCCACCCAGTCCTTTAGTACAGAGACCGTGTCTGTCCCCCGTCCACCCAGTCCTTTAGTACAGAGACCGTGTCTGTCCCCGTCCCCCAGTCCTTTAGTACAGAGACCGTGTCTGTCCCCGTCCACCCAGTCCTTTAGTACAGAGACCGTGTCTGTCCCCGTCCACCCAGTCCTTTAGTACAGAGACCGTGTCTGTCCACGTCCACCCAGTCCTTTAGTACAGAGACCGTGTCTGTCCACGTCCACCCAGTCCTTTAGTACAGAGACCGTGTCTGTCCACGTCCACCCAGTCCTTTAGTACAGAGACCGTGTCTGTCCCCGTCCACCCAGTCCTTTAGTACAGAGACCGTGTCTGTCCACGTCCACCCAGTCCTTTAGTACAGAGACCGTGTCTGTCTCCGTCCACCCAGTCCTTTAGTACAGAGACCGTGTCTGTCCACGTCCACCCAGTCCTTTAGTACAGAGACCGTGTCTGTCCCCGTCCACCCAGTCCTTTAGTACAGAGACCGTGTCTGTCCCCGTCCACCCAGTCCTTTAGTACAGAGACCGTGTCTGTCCCCGTCCACCCAGTCCTTTAATACAGAGACCGTGTCTGTCCCCGTCCACCCCGTCCTTTAGTACAGAGACCGTGTCTGTCCCCGTCCACCCAGTCCTTTAGTACAGAGACCGTGTCTGTCCCCGTCCACCCCGTCCTTTAGTACAGAGACCGTGTCTGTCCCCGTCCACCCAGTCCTTTAATACAGAGACCGTGTCTGTCCCCGTCCACCCAGTCCTTTAGTACAGAGACCGTGTCTGTCCCCCGTCCACCCAGTCCTTTAGTACAGAGACCGTGTCTGTCCCCGTCCACCCAGTCCTTTAGTACAGAGACCGTGTCTGTCCCCGTCCACCCAGTCCTTTAGTACAGAGACCGTGTCTGTCCCCGTCCACCCAGTCCTTTAGTACAGAGACCGTGTCTGTCCTCGTCCACCCAGTCCTTTAGTACAGAGACCGTGTCTGTCCCCGTCCACCCAGTCCTTTAGTATAGAGACCGTGTCTGTCCCCGTCCACCCAGTCCTTTAGTACAGAGACCGTGTCTGTCCCCGTCCACCCAGTCCTTTAGTACAGAGACCGTGTCTGTCCCCGTCCACCCAGTCCTTTAGTACAGAGACCGTGTCTGTCCCTCGTCCACCCAGTCCTTTAGTACAGAGACCGTGTCTGTCCCCGTCCACCCAGTCCTTTAGTACAGAGACCGTGTCTGTCCCGTCCACCCAGTCCTTTAGTACAGAGACCGTGTCTGTCCACGTCCACCCAGTCCTTTAGTACAGAGACCGTGTCTGTCCCCGTCCACCCAGTCCTTTAGTACAGAGACCGTGTCTGTCCTCGTCCACCCAGTCCTTTAGTACAGAGACCGTGTCTGTCCGTCCACCCAGTCCTTTAGTATAGAGACCGTGTCTGTCCCCGTCCACCCAGTCCTTTAGTATAGACCGTGTCTGTCCCCGTCCACCCAGTCCTTTAGTACAGAGACCGTGTCTGTCCCGTCCACCCAGTCCTTTAGTAGAGACCGTGTCTGTCCCGTCCACCCAGTCCTTTAGTATAGACCGTGTCTGTCCCCCGTCCACCCAGTCCTTTAGTAGAGACCGTGTCTGTCCCCGTCCACCCAGTCCTTTAGTATAGACCGTGTCTGTCCCGTCCACCCAGTCCTTTAGTATAGAGACCGTGTCTGTCCCCGTCCACCCAGTCCTTTAGTACAGAGACCGTGTCTGTCCCCGTCCACCCAGTCCTTTAGTACAGAGACCGTGTCTGTCCCCCGTCCACCCAGTCCTTTAGTAGAGACCGTGCCCCCCGTCCACCCAGTCCTTTAGTACAGAGACCGTGTCTGTCCCCGTCCACCCAGTCCTTTAGTACAGAGACCGTGTCTGTCCCCGTCCCCCAGTCCTTTAGTACAGAGACCGTGTCTGTCCCCGTCCACCTACATTATTTAAAGATAAAACAAACAGAAGAGGAGTTCATCATAAAAACTTAATGAAAATTAAATCAACATCTCCAACAGTCCAAAATAAGAGAATTAAATGTGGACTTCTGAATATCAGGTCTTTGTCCTCTAAAGCTGTCTTAGTTAATGAATTAATATCTGATTATGATATTGATTTGTTCTGTCTCACTGAAACCTGGCTGCAGGAGGATGAATATGTAGCTTAAATGAATCCACTCCTCCCAGTCATTATAATACTCATGTTCCTCGAAGTACTGGTCGAGGTGGAGTTGGAGCCATTTGACTCAAGTCTATTAATAAATCCTAAACCTAAACTAAATTATAATTCATTTGAAAGTCTTGTTCTTAGCCTCACTCACCCAACCTGGAAAACTTCGCAGCCTATTTTATTTGTCACAGTATATCGAGCTCCAGGTCCTTATTCTGAATGTTTATCTGAATTTGCATAATTTGCATCAGGCTTGATCCTTAAAACAGATAAAGTAATTATTGTAGGTGATTTTAACATTCATGTGGACAACCACAATGATAGTCTTAGTACTGCGTTTATCTCTCTATTAGACTCAATCGGCTTCTGTGTTTTTGTTGAGATATTATTGTCTCATTTCCACTGAGAGTCACTTTTTAGTTCATTGCTATTGTATTATTCATTTCATTATAGTCAGACTTGCTGTTGAATAAATGGACACTGGGTGGCAGCACTTACCAGCAGCGTCCTGATACAAATAAAATTGATTTGATATTGATGTGATGATTTTACAGCAGTTTGTTTGTACTTGTACGTTTTTACATGAAGCTGTGCAGAGGGAGCAAAGTTTAAAGACATGACAAACTAAAAGACTCAAAAAAAGGCTCCTTTTTTCACACTGAATTTTTTAGTGTGAAAAAGGAGCCTTTTAGAAAGGAGTCTTTTAGTCTGTCATCAGAGAATATAAAACTTGTTTGCTTATTCACATTGACATAATTCCATCAGTGTTATTTCATAGTCAGAGATCAGAAGAAGTTGTGGGTGGAGGGCTCAGTGTGAAAAAGGCTGACAGACAACAAGAGGAAAGACAAACGAGCACAGAGAGGGAGAGGAGTTGATGAGTGTGCACAGCTGCAGATATGAATCTGTTCTCAGTGGTTATTAGGACTCATAAAAAACTGTGAGAGCGAATCAACACTTCCTTTGGTGCAGCAGACGGGCTGTGTGGGTTTCTGCTCTGCAGCCTCCTCACCGTCAGCTGCACTTTTTCACACTGATCACACAATGACAGTTACAAGCATCGACTGTGGGTAAAGACAAAAAAACAGTTTGATTGATTCTGTAAAGGCGACAGTTTAATGACAGTTTCTCCAGCCTGACCCCAACTTGTAACATCATACAACATATTAGGACATGTGGGAAAGGACCAGAGCGTGCAGACACTTTGAACAACATCAATACAAAGACAATTTCTAACCCATCTGTTCATTTTGAACAGGGTTCAAATCTGACTGGAAATGATGTCATATAGAACTTTATGGAAATATATTTCTGCAGTAACTTTAGTTTTTCTCTGTGAAGCATTTTGTGACTCTGTCTTGAAATGTGTCACATAAATATGAATCTTAATTCACGTATAATCAGTAACTATACCGATCCATTTCATCTGGATGAAGCTGTAACAGTCAAGTGTCATTTTATTGGCTGATCAAAAATAAACACAGCCATCATTTTGCCCACATTCAAAGTTCAGCCCGACTGATGGAGCCGCTGTGTCATCATTTTATAGCAGTTGTAGCTTCAGAGCAGCTCGCTCTGCTGTTTGTTCATGTGTGTAAACAACAGTGTCATCAGCGTAGAGATTTACATCCACACTGACACAATTAGAAAAGGGGGTCAGCACTGAACCTTCATTTCCTATGAGTATACAAGGCACAATGAAAAGTGGAAAGAAACTGGAGGATCAGAATAACACCACAGCACAGAACTGAACTGCAAATATATATGTGTGTGTATATGTATTTATATTGTTAGCAGGACTGTAGCTAAGCTGTGCATCAAAAGATACATTTAACAAGCGACAACAAGACGTCACAATTCAACATTTCTGACTGCTGATCAAAGTGACCAATGAGATGAACTGATGAGATTTGATGGTGAGAAAAGGCGAGCAGAAAACAGTCAGTCAGCATGTGTGCAGTTGGTGGACGGTCCCTTGTTTCTGAGGATCATCAGCAGAGAGAGTCCACAGCAGTACACCAGACTCTTCACTATCAGCACTGTGTACAGCAGACACAACAGCTTCACCTTGTACTGAGACGGAGGAGAAGCTGCTGGTGGAGATGTTGATGGTGGAGTTGATGGTGGCGGTGTTGATGGTGTTGATGGTGTTGATGCTGGAACCTCTGCAACAGAAAAGGAGTCCAAAAGAAATGTGAGTCCTCTGCTCCTCTGCTCTCTTTGCCAGCGTCTCCACATGAAGCTGAATCACTGCTGAACACAGTCACCAAGCCTTCATTACCTTGTTCTGTTTGGGCCTCCACTGTGCCCCCCTCGTGCTGGACGGAGCAGCGGTATTTATATGTGCTGCTCTCGTGCCCATGGATCAGTAAGATGGAGGCGGTGCGTCCCGACTCTCTGAGCTCCAGCTGCTCTCCCACATCACGGTGCACCTCCTCCAGAGGACCGTCCTCCTTTTGTCTTTTCCAGGAGAACTTGACCAGAGGAGGAAACATGGCTGAGGCCAGACACAGCAGGGAGCTCTTCCCCTCCAGGTGGGCTCTGGATGCTGCTGGGTACACGCTCACCACGGGCTTCACTACCTGCTCATCTGAAGTTTGACAGCAGCAACAAGCAGCACAGACACACATTGACACAGTCAACAGCAGCTTACAGCACTGCACTGCATTCAGTGTGATCCTGGAAACTACATGGACTCTGATCACTAAACTACTCATCACTACAGCACAAAGTTCACTACATATACTGTATTCAGCTTCATGTCAAACACACTTATCATGTCATGTCATCACATGTTGCAAATAAAGACACTTCACTTTGTTTCTTTCTTTGAATGGAGTCCATTCACTATAATGTCACATTCATGACTATTACTGACAATAGAATAGAACAGAATGATGAAACTGACCTTCATATAGTGGACAATTGTTTTTCTGTGTCAGCGTTAATATACATATTATTAGAAGTTACATATTTACCTACACACAGAATGCAACTGTCATTTGAATGATTACAATATCCAGAACATATTATACATTTACCACCATATACTTTAGCCCAGCCACTAAGAAAACTAATCAATACATCATCATTTCATAAAGATTTGAACTTTGAGACACAATTACAATGATATGTTGGGATTTGTCAAATGGAATAAAGACTGCTGTATAATAGAATATAAAAAAGATCAGACTTTATTGATTCATGATGGGAACTTCACATAGAATTTAATAGAACCTAATATAATATAATAATCTAAGTCTTGTATGAATGATAATGTGTGCAGTATCTGACACAGAATATTTACCACCATATACTTTACTAAATATATTTACTGTTATAGATTTGAACTGATGGGAAGCATCATATAATATTTATATTGAGTGTATTAAGATACAAATATATATGTATGTGTGACATTATATATCATCCTATGTCATGTATAGAAATATATAAATTAGTATGCATACATTCTATTTATTGTAATATCATATTCAGTATGTGTTTGCCTTCATGTACAAATATATCTTCCACATAAAGACATATTTAATTGAATTCTTTCAGACCTCAGTATTTATCACTCTATTTTAATTCATCTTCAAACCTGGGTGGGCTTCAAGGACTCTGCACTTGGTTGGTTTGACTCTTTTCTTTTAGGAAGAACCTTCTCGGTCCCACAGGTAATTGTTCTTCTTCGTCAGCTCACATTACCTGTGGTGTACCGCAAGGTTCAATTTTAGGTCCACTTTTATTTTCCATGTATAAGCTCCCTCTTGGCCGAATCATTGAACGCCACATTGTTTCTTTCCGTTGTATGCAGATGACGCACAGATGTCAGAAGCTGGTTTTACCAGACGACAGCACGTCACACTGATTTCAGCTTCTCTTCGTTTTAGAATTGATTTGAAGATTTTACTGATCACTTTTAAAGCACGGCAGGGTCTGACTCCAAGTTACATATCAGAGATGTTGACACCTCATGAACCGGCCCGCAGCCTCAGGTCCTCAGGTGGTTCCAAAGTCCAGGCTCAAAACTAAAGGTGAGCGGGCGTTTGCCATCAGGGCCCTCGACTTTGGAACGTCCTGCCCGAGGACATGAAGCTCGCACAGTCAGCGAATTCTTTGAAATCACTTTTTAAAACACGTTTTATAGACTTGATTTTATGTGACGTCGTCTTTTAACTTTTTCATTTCAATTCATTTATTCTATTTTTATTGTTTTATTTTATTTTTGTGGTTGTTTATGTAATTTATGCATTACTTAACATTTTTTGATTTTTTTAAATTTCTTTATATTACTAAATGTTGTTGGTTTTTATTTAGTATTTTGTTGTATGAGTATTATGTTTGTCTGTCAAAGCATTTTGTAAACGCTGTTCTTAAAGGTGCTATAAAAATAAAGGTATAATATATTATTATTATTATTATTATTATTATTATATGTACCATCATATAAAATACAGTTCAGTACATTTCAAATGATTTATTAATTATCCTTATTTAAAGTTATATACTTTTAAAAATACATTTACTGACATATATTAAATGATCTTTCATATCATATATTATCCTGTTGTATAAAAACAAGAGATGGTGCTGAATTACTGAGATGATCAAATACTGTATATCTGTAACATTGCCAATATCAAACTTTTCCTATATGAATCAGTTTGATGTGGTGCAGAAATAAAGAATAACTTCAGCTGTGCAGTGAGATTTAAACATCTTTTCATGAATTATGAACCTTTTTTATGGAACAATAGCTGCATGGCTGCAAGAATTCTCTACTAATGATGAACAAACTAACATGTAAAGCCTGAAGCAGCAGAAACTCGTTAAAACACATTTTCAACTTGTTCAAGAAACAACTGAAGGAAAATGAATGTTTATTCTTACCTGTTACATACAGTTTAGTTCCAGAGCCAAAGATGAGGTACGACCACCCAGAGGGATCACAGTGAAAAAGCGTAATACAAAAACCTGCTGCTGTTGAATGTGTCAGCTGAGAGTCCAGATGAACACAAAACAATCCTTTCAGAAAGTCCAAGCATGAAGTGATTGTGAATCAAGTCAAAGTCACTCCACAATAACTGAGTCCAACACCTTTGCAGGCTCTCTGAACACTTTCTAAACACTTTGACATCCAGAATCAGTCTGCTGTCTGTGAGGAGCTGCTGAGTGCCTTTCCCTTTCAGGAACCTGATCATCCCTCGCCTGTCTCCCACGAGAAGGCGGTACTGAAGGTTAACATCATCAACCTGACCCTGGTAATCACTTGTTTGTTCCTGACTCTGTTCCTTCCCAGGTGCTGCTGTGTGCTCATACTTCCCGTCTTGCTTGTCATCCCAGATCTAATCAAACCATATCTCTGTTCAAGCGACACTTTTGGTGGCCTACCCTGGATCGGGACACCTGAGAGGATGTGGCAGCGTGTCCCACCTGTGCCCATAGCAAGGCCTCTAATCAGGTGTCAGCAGGTCTCTATCCATCCCGGTCGACCCTGGACACACATAGCTCTACATTTTATCACCGTGGTCCCTGATTTACAAAGAAAAACAGTCATCCTTACCTTTGAAGACTGCTTTTCCAAAGCTGCTTATTTTGTGGCTTTGCCTAAGTTGCCTTCAGCATTCAAGTCTGCCAAATTATTTACTCAATCTTATTGAGTGCCAAACACTCTGACGGGACAGAGGGGGCCAAGGCAAGGTCCCTCGCAAACAAGTTGGACGAAATGAAGCTACAGGTGAATAAAAACATCAAATATTAAGCACTGCGTAAACACTGTCACTCTGGACAAGTGCATCCAGGTGTATCCCAACCAGAAGCCCTGGATGGCGAGAGAAGTCCAAAGCCTGCTTGGCACAGAAACTCTGCTTTCAGGTCTGGTGATGAGGCAAAATACAGTGCTGCCAGAGCCAACCTGAAGAGAAGCATCAGGAGAGCCAAGGCTGTGTACAAGAGGAAGATCGAGGACTACCTGAACAGCAACAACTCAAGGCAGGTGTGGCAGGGGATCCAGCACATCACCAGCTACAAACCCGGAGGATCGGAGTTGGTGACGCTTCGCTGGCAGAGACACTCAACCACTTCTTTGCCTGTTTCGAGGTGGATCCACCAGAGGAAACTACATCCTGTCTACCAGCCATCAGCAGCCACACCCTCACCTCGATCTTCAACTGGTCACTATCACCGTCCACCGTCTCACCATGCCTAAAGTCATCAATACAAGTTCCACTTCCCAAAAAAAACAACATCAGCAGCCTGAACGACTACCGTCCAGTGGCACTTACCCCCACCGTGACCAAGTGTTTTGAGAAATTGGTCAGAAAGCACATCCCCGCTCACCTTCCACCCACCTGATACCTGTTTCATCATTCCAGGAGATTTTGTGTAAAGATTCATGTGACGATGGCGCCAGAAGACATTTTAGCACAAATCAAAAACAACAAGAAAAATAAAGATATCACAGCACAGTCGTGGATCCATTTTCAGGTTTGATTTGAATGCAGCGACGACGACTGTTAATTTATTTAAGTTCATTAAAGTCACACTTAGTGTCTGCAGCCCTACACCCTACAGACATTTAGTTTTATCTTCATTTGTAGGTCTAACTTTTATTTTTATATAAAAAACGTATTATTTTTGTATTTGTAAAGATTTTGGCACAGCTTTAATTTCTTCTTTGCACATCTTAAATAAGCTAATACGACACTAATAATCTATCTATCAGTCTTAAAATGTCTCAACAGCTATTGGATGGATTTTTGTGTTCCCCTCACGATGAAGTGGAATGAGTTTGTTTGACGTTTCATCTGTCACCAGGTCAACATTTGAATTTAATATATTTTAGGATCAAAATGCTTTAAGAGGCCGATACAAGCTGGGCAGAGTTGTCAGTGTGAGTCCTGACCGAATGTGAATGTGAGGACTTTTCCAAGCACTGAATACAAATAAATGCATTTTTAAGCAAGACCAACAATTTAAGAGTATAATAAGTCTCTGAATTTATTCTGTTTAAGCTAACCAATAATAAATAAAATACTTCTAAACATTATTGTAACTTCTGAGAATACCCAGAATGGTAGTTTGTTATAAAAGCAGCTGTTTCTCTACAAACCTGTCACCAATGTAGGACGTCAAGTCTCTGGCTGAGCGTGTGACACTAAAGGCTTTACAGTAATTAACTTGCCAACAGAGTAATCGCTGTCACACAACCGAGGAATGTGACTGAACCACATTTGTTCCACCCAGGGCCGGTCTTAGCTATGGGCAATGTGGTTCGCCCAGGGCGCAAATGGGGCCAGGACCGGCGCTGGTTCCACCCGTCCATATGATGATGTGAGCTTTAAATAGTTTAATCTCTGTTTTATTGCTCTGGGCATTCATTGCAGTTTCTAAGCTTCAGTATGTGGAGAACATCCTAATGCAGTGCTATGCAGCTTCAGGCTAACGTTAGCCTACTCACACAGACTACCACATCACTGAACAAACTGAATCACTGAATCAACAGTCTGACAGCCACAAACAGCCGACTGAAACAGCTGTGTTCTTCCTTTAGCAGGATTTTGTCATTTCACGTCAGCTATAATGAAATGATGCCAGCTTTATACTTTAGAGGGCGTTTGTCAGGGGTTCAAGTGTGATCACAGCACGAGTACAGAACACATCATGGTAACAGTATTTTCTTCCAAACATTCAGATACAACATTTTCACTGCAGCCTGTTTATCAATCTTTCCTGGATAAATCAGTGAGATGTGTGAGGCTGTGAGCTCGCTGCATGACTGTCAATTAATGCAGGTGATCGTCTCAGCAGGGACAAAGAGGACGACACACCCAGTCCCAGGTGAGCATGGGTTGCAATGTTGCAATGTTTGCCCTCGAGCATCTTCAGACAGCTTCAGTATGTGGAGAATGTTGTTCTTCTGTCAAAGTCAAAGAAAGACAATCACAGAGGCGTTGTCAGATGTCAGTGCCAACATTCAGGTGAACGTGGGACGCAATGTGACTGTTTCCCCTCGAGCATCTTCAGACAGCTTCAGTATGTGGAGAATGTGTTTTTCTGTCAAAGTCAAAGAAAGATAATCACAGAGGCGTTGTCAGATGTCAGCGCTTGAAGGCAGGTCATCAGGGTCAACATTCAGATGAGCGTGGGATCCAGTGTTGCAGAGTAATCGCTGTCACACAACCGAGGAATGTGACTGAACCACATTTGTTCCACCCAGGGCCGGTCTTAGCTATGGGCAATGTGGTTCGCCCAGGGCGCAAATGGGGCCAGGACCGGCGCTGGTTCCACCCGTCCATATGATGATGTAAGCTTTAAATAGTTTAATCTCTGTTTTATTGCTCTAGGCATTCATTGCAGTTTATAAGCTTCAGTATGTGGAGAACATCCTAATGCAGTGCTATACAGCTTCAGGCTAACGTTAGCCTACTCACACAGACTACCACATCACTGAACAAACTGAATCACTGAATCAACAGTCTGACAGCCACAAACAGCCGACTGAAACAGCTGTGTTCTTCCTTTAGCAGGATTTTGTCATTTCACGTCAGCTATAATGAAATGATGCCAGCTTTATACTTTAGAGGGCGTTTGTCAGGGGTTCAAGTGTGATCACAGCACGAGTACAGAACACATCATGGTAACTGTCTTTTCTTCCAAACATTCAGATACAACATTTTCACTGCAGCCTGTTTATCAATCTTTCCTGGATAAATCAGTGAGATGTGTGAGGCTGTGAGCTCGCTGCATGACTGTCAATTAATGCAGGTGATCGTCTCAGCAGGGACAAAGAGGACGACACACCCAGTCCCAGGTGAGCGTGGGTTGCAATGTTGCTCTGTTTCCCCTCGAGCATCTTCAGACAGCTTCAGTATGTGGAGAATGTTGTTTTTCTGCCAAAGTCAAAGAAAAATAATCACAGAGGCGTTGTCAGATGTCAGTGCCAACATTCAGATGAGCGTGGGATCCAGGGTTGCAGTGTTTCCCCTCAAGCATCTTCAGACAGCTTCAGTATGTGGAGAACGTTGTTTTTCTGCCAAAGTCAAAGAAAGATAATCACAGAGGCGTTGTCAGATGTCAGTGCCAACATTCAGATGAGCGTGGGATTCAGTGTTGCAGCGTTTCCCCTCGAGCATCTTCAGACAGCTTCAGTATGTGGAGAACGTTGTTTTTCTGCCAAAGTCAAAGAAAGATAATCACAGAGGCGTTGTCAGATGTCAGTGCCAACATTCAGATGAGCGTGGGATTCAGTGTTGCAGCGTTTACCCTCGAGCATCTTCAGACAGCTTCAGTATGTGGAGAACGTTGTTTTTCTGTCAAAGTCAAAGAGTTCAACTGGTACATCTGCTGCTCTTCTTCTATGCCGGCCTACATTAGCTCCAGAGTAAACAAAGGCAGCGTGTGCAGGTGGAAGCGGCATTTAATGTGTCTATGGACATATATACATAGATGTATATATATACATTGAGCGCTGAATCATCGACGTCTCCGCCATATTGGATGTGGCAGATCTGCCGGTAAACTAATAACAGGAAATCGACTAAACTTCATAAAGCGCCTTTCTACAAAGTTCTTTAAGTTAATGTCTCTTATACACCCATTCAAACACACTAATATATCTGAAGCAGCAGAAACTCGTTAAAACACATTTTCAACTTGTTCAAGAAACAACTGAAGGAAAATGAATGTTTATTCTTACCTGTTACATACAGTTTAGTTCCAGAGCCAAAGATGAGGTACGACCACCCAGAGGGATCACAGTGAAAAAGCGTAATACAAAAACCTGCTGCTGTTGAATGTGTCAGCTGAGAGTCCAGATGAACACAAAACAATCCTTTCAGAAAGTCCAAGCATGAAGTGATTGTGAATCAAGTCAAAGTCACTCCACAATAACTGAGTCCAACACCTTTGCAGGCTCTCTGAACACTTTCTAAACACTTTGACATCCAGAATCAGTCTGCTGTCTGTGAGGAGCTGCTGAGTGCCTTTCCCTTTCAGGAACCTGCTCATCCCTCGCCTGTCTCCCACGAGAAGGCGGTACTGAAGGTTAACATCATCAACCTGACCCTGGTAATCACTTGTTTGTTCCTGACTCTGTTCCTTTCCAGGTGCTGCTGTGTGCTCATACTTCCCGTCTTGCTTGTCATCCCAGATCTAATCAAACCATATCTCTGTTCAAGCGACACTTTTAGTGGCCTACCCTGGATCGGGGCACCTGAGAGGATGTGGCAGCGTGTCCCACCTGTGCCCATAGCAAGGCCTCTAATCAGGTGTCAGCAGGTCTCTATCCATCCCGGTCGACCCTGGACACACATAGCTCTACATTTTATCACCGTGGTCCCTGATTTACAAAGAAAAATAGTCATCCTTACCTTTGAAGACTGCTTTTCCAAAGCTGCTTATTTTGTGGCTTTGCCTAAGTTGCCTTCAGCATTCAAGTCTGCCAAATTATTTACTCAATCTCATTGAGTGCCAAACACTCTGACGGGACAGAGGGGGGCAAGGCAAGGTCCCTCGCAAACAAGTTGGACGAAATGAAGCTACAGGTGAATAAAAACATCAAATATTAAGCACTGCGTAAACACTGTCACTCTGGACAAGTGCATCCAGGTGTATCCCAACCAGAAGCCCTGGATGGCGAGAGAAGTCCAAAGCCTGCTTGGCACAGAAACTCTGCTTTCAGGTCTGGTGATGAGGCAAAATACAGTGCTGCCAGAGCCAACCTGAAGAGAAGCATCAGGAGAGCCAAGGCTGTGTACAAGAGGAAGATCGAGGACTACCTGAACAGCAACAACTCAAGGCAGGTGTGGCAGGGGATCCAGCACATCACCAGCTACAAACCCGGAGGATCGGAGTTGGTGACGCTTCGCTGGCAGAGACACTCAACCACTTCTTTGCCTGTTTCGAGGTGGATCCACCAGAGGAAACTACATCCTGTCTACCAGCCATCAGCAGCCACACCCTCACCTCGATCTTCAACTGGTCACTATCACTGTCCACCGTCTCACCATGCCTAAAGTCATCAATACAAGTTCCACTTCCCAAAAAAAACAACATCAGCAGCCTGAACGACTACCGTCCAGTGGCACTTACCCCCACCGTGACCAAGTGTTTTGAGAAATTGGTCAGAAAGCACATCCCCGCTCACCTTCCACCCACCTGATACCTGTTTCATCATTCCAGAAGATTTTGTGTAAAGATTCATGTGACGATGGCGCCAGAAGACATTTAAGCACAAATCAAAAACAACAAGAAAAATAAAGATATCACAGCACAGTCGTGGATCCATTTTCAGGTTTGATTTGAATGCAGCGACGACGACTGTTAATTTATTTAAGTTCATTAAAGTCACACTTAGTGTCTGCAGCCCTACACCCTACAGACATTTAGTTTTATCTTCATTTGTAGGTCTAACTTTTATTTTTATATAAAAAACGTATTATTTTTGTATTTGTAAAGATTTTGGCACAGCTTTAATTTCTTCTTTGCACATGTTAAATAACCTAATACGACACTAATAATCTATCTATCAGTCTTAAAATGTCTCAACAGCTATTGGATGGATTTTTGTGTTCCCCTCACGATGAAGTGGAATGAGTTTGTTTGACGTTTCATCTGTCACCAGGTCAACATTTGAATTTAATATATTTTAGGATCAAAATGCTTTAAGAGGCCGATACAAGCTGGGCAGAGTTGTCAGTGTGAGTCCTGACCGAATGTGAATGTGAGGACTTTTCTAAGCACTGAATACAAATAAATGCATTTTTAAGCAAGACCAACAATTTAAGAGTATAATAAGTCTCTGAATTTATTCTGTTTAAGCTAACCAATAATAAATAAAATACTTCTAAACATTATTGTAACTTCTGAGAATACCCAGAATGGTAGTTTGTTATAAAAGCAGCTGTTTCTCTACAAACCTGTCACCAATGTAGGACGTCATGTCTCTGGCTGAGCGTGTGACACTAAAGGCTTTACAGTAATTAACTTGCCAACAGAGTAATCGCTGTCACACAACCGAGGAATGTGACTGAACCACATTTGTTCCACCCAGGGCCGGTCTTAGCTATGGGCAATGTGGTTCGCCCAGGGCGCAAATGGGGCCAGGACCGGCGCTGGTTCCACCCGTCCATATGATGATGTGAGCTTTAAATAGTTTAATCTCTGTTTTATTGCTCTGGGCATTCATTGCAGTTTCTAAGCTTCAGTATGTGGAGAACATCCTAATGCAGTGCTATGCAGCTTCAGGCTAACGTTAGCCTACTCACACAGACTACCACATCACTGAACAAACTGAATCACTGAATCAACAGTCTGACAGCCACAAACAGCCGACTGAAACAGCTGTGTTCTTCCTTTAGCAGGATTTTGTCATTTCACGTCAGCTATAATGAAATGATGCCAGCTTTATACTTTAGAGGGCGTTTGTCAGGGGTTCAAGTGTGATCACAGCACGAGTACAGAACACATCATGGTAACTGTCTTTTCTTCCAAACATTCAGATACAACATTTTCACTGCAGCCTGTTTATCAATCTTTCCTGGATAAATCAGTGAGATGTGTGAGGCTGTGAGCTCGCTGCATGACTGTCAATTAATGCAGGTGATCGTCTCAGCAGGGACAAAGAGGACGACACACCCAGTCCCAGGTGAGCGTGGGTTGCAATGTTGCAATGTTTCCCCTCGAGCATCTTCAGACAGCTTCAGTATGTGGAGAATGTTGTTCTTCTGCCAAAGTCAAAGACAGATAATCACAGAGGCGTTGTCAGATGTCAGTGCCAACATTCAGGTGAACGTGGGACGCAATGTGACTGTTTCCCCTCGAGCATCTTCAGACAGCTTCAGTATGTGGAGAATGTTGTTTTTCTGCCAAAGTCAAAGAAAGATATTTACAGAGGCGTTGTCAGATGTCAGTGCCAACATTCAGATGAGCGTGGGATTCAGTGTTGCAGCGTTTCCCCTCGAGCATCTTCAGACAGCTTCAGTATGTGGAGAATGTTGTTTTTTTGTCAAAGTCAAAGAGTTCAACTGGTACATCTGCTGCTCTTCATCTATGCCGGCCTGCATTAGCCCCAGAGTAAACAAAGGCAGCGTGTGCAGGTGGAAGCGGCATTTAATGCGTCTATGGACATATATACATAGATTTATATATATACATAGAGCGCTGAATCGTCGACGTCGCCGCCATATTGGATGTGGCAGATCTGCCGGTAAACTAATAACAGGAAATGGACTAAACTTCATAAAGCGCCTTTCTACAAAGTTCTTTAAGTTAATGTCTCTTATACACCCATTCACACACACACTAATATATCTGGGAAACAAACAGGCACCAAAAACAACGTATGTAACTTTTAAAGTGATGATTATAAATGTTTACTCCTTATGTAAGCACCAAACCAACGTATGTATTTTTTTAATGCACACATATATATATGTGTGTGTGTGTGTGTGTGTATGGTCATCAATGTGAATATAGAAACGATTAATCAAAATCAGTTAAATAGAAACGTTAGTGGTACATGTCCTGATAATAAAGACAGATTAATCATATCCAATAACAAATGACTAACTAGAGGTAAAACATCCCTGAGCAGCCTGGTTGGGATGGGGTCTCAGAGACAGGTTGAAGGCTTAGCTGCAGAAATGATTAAAGTTATTTGATGAAGGTCGATGGGAGAAAAACAGTCTAAATACATATCAGGTTTTACAGCTGTTTCCAAACTTGCTGTATCAGAATGCAGATCAATGCTTGTTGAGGGCAGGTGATGGATTTTGTCTCTGATAGTTATAATCTTATCATTAATGAAGCTCATGAAGTCATTGCTACTTAGACCTAAAGGAATGGATGGTTCAGTAGAGCTGAGGTTCTCTGTTAGCCTGGCTACAGTGCTGAAGAGAAACCTGGGGTTGTTCTTATTCTCCTCAGTTAAAGAAGAGTAGTAGCTGCTCTGGCATTACGGAGAGACTTCCTGTATGTTCTCAGATTATCTGACAGACTAGATGAGATTCTTCCAGTTCAGTGACCATTTGCGTTCAGATTTACGTGCCTCTTGTTTTAATTTATGAGCCTGCTGGCTATACCATGGTGCTAGCCTTCTTTGTTTAATTATCTTCTTCTTCAGAGGTGCAATAGAGTCTAGAGTTGTCCGTAATGAGCCTGTAATACTATCAACAAGATGGTGTGTTTGTGAGTGGAGAGATCAAGAGTGTGGTTCAGACAATGAGTCGGTTTATTTACACTCTGACAGAAGCCAATTGAGTCTAATAGAGAGATAAACGCAGTACTAAGACTATCATTGTGGTTGTCCACATGAATGTTAAAATCACCTACAATAATTACTTTATCTGTTTTAAGGATCAAGCCTGATGCAAATTATGCAAATTCAGATAAACATTCAGAATAAGGACCTGGAGCTCGATATACTGTGACAAATAAAATAGGCTGCTAAGTTTTCCAGGTTGGGTGAGTGAGGCTAAGAACAAGACTTTCAAATGAGTTATAATTTAGTTTAGGTTTAGGATTTATTAATAGACTTGAGTCAAATATGGCTCCAACTCCACCTCGACCAGTACTTCGAGGAACATGAGTATTATAATGACTGGGAGGAGTGGATTCATTTAAGCTACATATTCATCCTCCTGCAGCCAGGTTTCAGTGAGACAGAACAAATCAATATCATAATCAGATATTAATTCATTGACTAAGACAGCTTTAGAGGACAAAGACCTGATATTCAAGAGTCCACATTTAATTCTCTTATTTTGGACTGTTGGAGATGTTGATTTAATTTTCATTAAGTTTTTATGATGAACTCCTCTTCTGTTTGTTTTATCTTTAAATAATGTAGGTGGACGGGGACAGACACGGTCTCTGTACTAAAGGACTGGGTGGACGGGGACAGACACGGTCTCTGTACTAAAGGACTGGGTGGACGGGGACAGACACGGTCTCTGTACTAAAGGACTGGGTGGACGGGGACAGACACGGTCTCTGTACTAAAGGACTGGGTGGACTGGGGACAGACACGGTCTCTGTACTAAAGGACTGGGTGGACTGGGGACAGACACGGTCTCTGTACTAAAGGACTGGGTGGACGGGGACAGACACGGTCTCTGTACTAAAGGACTGGGTGGACGGGGACAGACACGGTCTCTGTACTAAAGGACTGGGTGGACGGGGACAGACACGGTCTCTGTACTAAAGGACTGGGTGGACGGGGACAGACACGGTCTCTGTACTAAAGGACTGGGTGGACGGGGACAGACACGGTCTCTGTACTAAAGGACTGGGTGGACGGGGACAGACACGGTCTCTGTACTAAAGGACTGGGTGGACGGGGACAGACACGGTCTCTGTACTAAAGGACTGGGTGGACGGGGACAGACACGGTCTCTGTACTAAAGGACTGGGTGGACGGGGACAGACACGGTCTCTGTACTAAAGGACTGGGTGGACGGGGACAGACACGGTCTCTGTACTAAAGGACGGGGTGGGCAGCTGCTCTAATGGAGGCGCAGAGAAGCGTGTAAGACTGCAGCTCTGCTTCCTGGTCTCAGCTCTGCTTCCTGGTCTCAGCTCTGCTTCCTGGTCTCAGCTCTGCTTCCTGGTCTCAGCTCTGCTTCCTGGTCTCAGCTCTGCTTCCTGGTCTCAGCTCTGGGTTCAACTCTGATCATTTCAAACTGTAGAAATAAATCTCATCTTACAACAGTGACATCACACCTTGAAGTCACACTTTGTGTATGCTACTACATGAACGCATCAAATGTCAGACTACAATAGACACTGCTGACTGTAGTCTAACAATGATCCAAAGTATTCTCCTCTCTGCTCGGACATTTATTGAACTGGCTACATTTGTTGAGTTCATGTGTTGGACGAGCTTTGTTAAAGTCACAGAGGACAATAACTAAAGAGCCCAGGTTTGTCTGCTCCTCACACAGTATCTGCTCGCTGAGCTTGTGCTGTGCCTCCTGCACGTTGGCCTGCGGTGGACTGCAAACACCGACCAGTATGAAGGAGGTGAACTCACGGGGGGAGCAGAAAGGTTCCCAGTTGATGAACAAAGACTCCAGATCAGGAGAACAGTGCTGTAGAATGACTGTCACATCACGACACCAGCCACTGTTAGTGTAACAACAGATTCCTCCACAGCAGCTGCAGTACAAGAAGTATTTGGATTCTTTTTAGAAGTACTAACAACAATAACAGCAGTAATACTCGTCATCTACTGCTGTGTGTGTTTGATCCACTAGATGTCACTGTGTCGCTGTAAAATAAGAGGTAAGAGCATCGTCACGTCGTCATGGCGACCATCATTAGCATCACCTGGCTCTCCTTGCACTTCCTCTGACTAACCACAGGGTGGTGGTGTTTCTCTTGGATGTTTAATGTCAGCACCAGCAGCAAACACAGAAATCCACCATATGATAAACTTTAGTTTCAAATGTGTCACACAGCCATGGTGGAAGAGCTGATTTATTGGTGTGACACCTGTCTAACAGCGTAAAGAGACATGTAACGTCACACGTGATCCAACTGTGAACTGAGTTATAACATACAGGACAGAACAAACATCCCTTCAGATCATATTACATGCATCAGACAGGCATCTGTCTCACTTGGTTTGACAGCTTTTCCATTTAAAGGAGATTTGAGGAAACATTTTCAGAAAGCATTAAATAAAAGCTGCCGTCTGTCTGATTTCTTTTTTATTATTAAATCCACAAAAGCTGTTTTGTATCAAAGGAAGTTAAAAATAATTCAGATTGAACCAAAAATATTCAGACATCTTTAAAATATTCAGATGGTACACTAGCTTCAAACTGTATAATTACAAATTATATATATGTATGTATATATATATATATGTGTGTGTGTGTGTGTGTGTGTGTGTGTATTTTAAAACTCTGATTGACTAAAAATTATACAGTGTTTAAAACAGAAAAACTGATTCTAACATTTTTAAACGAAACCTGTTGAAGTTTAAATAATAAAATAATCAGGCTGAATTCCATTTAGCTACTTCTTGTTCCTGCTGGTCACTGTCACACTATCAGGACTTACTGGGACACTCAAATAGAACCGAGCCGTCGTTCATGTTACTAACACTTGTGCGTTTCCTTCTATGACAGGTCAAAATGTCTGCTGTGAAGACCTGTTGTCAGACAGTCCGTCACAGGGGCTGATGGGAGGTCTGAGGACCTGTTAGAAAGCACGTGGCCCTCGTCTGATCTCACAGCTCGTCCTTGTTTGGCCTCAGCTGCATCAGAGCGCCACTTCTCCCCAGGTTCCCCAGAGGAAACACCACTGCACACAATGCTTTTCCTCCCAGCTGCTGCTCTGTGCTGTCTGTGTTCAGGTGAGTGTTTCCAGCCAATCAGGAGCCGACAAAGTCGACCTGTAACAAACACTGTCACACTGACCTTCATCTGTCTGGCTGTTTCTCTACAGCGCTGGTTGCCATGGCAGCAGAGCTGATTCAGGATGATTTAACATTGACCAGGAGAGTTGGTGAAACTGTCCTCTTAAGCTGTGGACGGACAGACCAGTGTGGTAAAGAAAGAAAATCTGCCTACTGGTACCAGAAGACAGAAACAGACCCCTTCAAAGTGATTCTACGCATTGATATGACTGATGGGAAAGTTAATTCACGCTTCAATCATCCTCAGAAAAATGATTTCTCAGCTTCGAGAAAACAGAACGGCTGTCAGCTGATGATCACAAAAGTTAAACTCTCTCATTCAGCCACCTACTACTGCGTCTGTGAGTATTTAGATCCCCACAGTGAGAAATGATGCGAGCAGCCTGTACAAAAACCAACAGATGAACAGATGTCAAACAGTGTTTGTGACAGGAAGAGAGCAGTAAACACATCCACAGCCCAGGTTCACATGTTTCACCTCCATCTCAGCCAGAGTCACAAACACACTGAACTGAGGGAGTTATTTCAGATCATCATACCATGTCCAGGGACCTTATGATCCCAAGACACATCACTGAGGATGCATCCCATTGCGTCAGATATTTCTTGCACTGATTTTGCAAGAGGAGTCAGAGTCAAGTTTTTTTAAGAAAATGGAGCAAGGTTTCAGTTTTGGTTAAGCTGTGTTTTAGCAATTGAGAAAAACTGTATTGGCAGTCTGCTGATTGGACTTTTGGGTGGAACCACCACGTCCACTTCCTGGAAAGGAAGCAAAGGGGGGCTGATAGCCGAGAGACGCTTCAAAAGGCAATAATCCCTGTGGGGTATTGAAAGGGGTTGGTTTCGGGCTACACAGGGCAAGGCAGCTTCCAAACATTGGTTGGCCATGTCAGCCTGACCCTTGGTTTGAGGATGGAATGGATGAGATGAGTCCTTGATAATGGTCTGGGCTCTTTTGAGGCAGCGGGAATTGTGAAGTTCTTCCAGGGAGGAAGCAGCCGATGAATTTTTGGGTGGTGTTTTCAAAGGTGGGTGGAAGGTGAGCGGGGATGTGCTTTCTGACCAATTTCTCAAAACACTTGGTCACGGTGGGGGTAGGTGCCACTGGACGGTAGTCGTTCAGGCTGCTGATGTTGTTTTTTTTGGAAAGTGGAACTTGTATTGATGACTTTAGGCATGGTGAGACGGTGGACGGTGATAGTGACCAGTTGAAGATCGAGGTGAGGGTGTGGCTGCTGATGGCTGGTAGACAGGATGTAGTTTCCTCTGGTGGATCCAGCTCGAAACAGGCAAAGAAGTGGTTGAGTGTCTCTGCCAGCGAAGCGTCACCAACTCCGATCCTCCGGGTTTGTAGCTGGTGATGTGCTGGATCCCCTGCCACACCTGCCTTGAGTTGTTGCTGTTCAGGTAGTCCTCGATCTTCCTCTTGTACACAGCCTTGGCTCTCCTGATGCTTCTCTTCAGGTTGGCTCTGGCAGCACTGTATTTTGCCTCATCACCAGACCTGAAAGCAGAGTTTCTGTGCCAAGCAGGCTTTGGACTTCTCTCGCCATCCAGGGCTTCTGGTTGGGATACACCTGGATGCACTTGTCCAGAGTGACAGTGTTTACGCAGTGCTTAATATTTGATGTTTTTATTCACCTGTAGCTTCATTTCGTCCAACTTGTTTGCGAGGGACCTTGCCTTGCCCCCCTCTGTCCCGTCAGAGTGTTTGGCACTCAATGAGATTGAGTAAATAATTTGGCAGACTTGAATGCTGAAGGCAACTTAGGCAAAGCCACAAAATAAGCAGCTTTGGAAAAGCAGTCTTCAAAGGTAAGGATGACTGTTTTTCTTTGTAAATCAGGGACCACGGTGATAAAATGTAGAGCTATGTGTGTCCAGGGTCGACCGGGATGGATAGAGACCTGCTGACACCTGATTAGAGGCCTTGCTATGGGCACAGGTGGGACACGCTGCCACATCCTCTCAGGTGTCCCGATCCAGGGTAGGCCACCAAAAGTGTCGCTTGAACAGAGATATGGTTTGATTAGATCTGGGATGACAAGCAAGACGGGAAGTATGAGCACACAGCAGCACCTGGGAAGGAACAGAGTCAGGAACAAACAAGTGATTACCAGGGTCAGGTTGATGATGTTAACCTTCAGTACCGCCTTCTCGTGGGAGACAGGCGAGGGATGAGCAGGTTCCTGAAAGGGAAAGGCACTCAGCAGCTCCTCACAGACAGCAGACTGATTCTGGATGTCAAAGTGTTTAGAAAGTGTTCAGAGAGCCTGCAAAGGTGTTGGACTCAGTTATTGTGGAGTGACTTTGACTTGATTCACAATCACTTCATGCTTGGACTTTCTGAAAGGATTGTTTTGTGTTCATCTGGACTCTCAGCTGACACATTCAACAGCAGCAGGTTTTTGTATTACGCTTTTTCACTGTGATCCCTCTGGGTGGTCGTACCTCATCTTTGGCTCTGGAACTAAACTGTATGTAACAGGTAAGAATAAACATTCATTTTCCTTCAGTTGTTTCTTGAACAAGTTGAAAATGTGTTTTAACGAGTTTCTGCTGCTTCAGGCTTTACATGTTAGTTTGTTCATCATTAGTAGAGAATTCTTGCAGCCATGCAGCTATTGTTCCATAAAAAAGGTTCATAATTCATGAAAAGATGTTTAAATCTCACTGCACAGCTGAAGTTATTCTTTATTTCTGCACCCACATCAAACTGATTCATATAGGAAAAGTTTGATATTGGCAATGTTACAGATATACAGTATTTGATCATCTCAGTAATTCAGCACCATCTCTTGTTTTTATACAACAGGATAATATATGATATGAAAGATCATTTAATATATGTCAGTAAATGTATTTTTAAAAGTATATAACTTTAAATATGTTGAAGGATAATTAATAAATCATTTGAAATGTACTGAACTGTATTTTATATCATGGTACATATAATAATAATAATAATAATAATAATAATAATAATAATAATAATAATAATCATAATAATAATAATAATAATAATAATACCTTCATTTTTATAGCACCTTTAAGAACAGCGTTTACAAAATGCTTTGACTGACAAACATAATACTCATACAACAAAATACTAAATAAAAACCAACAACATTTAGTAATATAAAGAAATTTTAAAAATCTAAAAATGTTAAGTAATGCATAAATTACATAAACAACCACAAAAATTAAATAAAACAATAAAAATAGAATAAATGAACTGAAATGAAAAAGTTAAAAGACGACGTCACATAAAATCAAGTCTATAAAACGTGTTTTAAGAAGTGATTTCAAAGAATTCGCTGACTGTGCGAGCTTCATGTCCTCGGGCAGGACGTTCCAAAGTCGAGGGCCCTGATGGCAAACGCCCGCTCACCTTTAGTTTTGAGCCTGGACTTTGGAACCACCTGAGGACCTGAGGCTGCGGGCCGGCTCATGAGGTGTCAACATCTCTGATATGTAACTTGGAGTCAGACTCTGCCGTGCTTTAAAAGTGATCAGTAAAATCTTCAAATCAATTCTAAAACGAAGAGAAGCTGAAATCAGTGTGACGTGCTGTCGTCTGGTAAAACCAGCTTCTGACATCTGTGCGTCATCTGCATACAACGGAAAGAAACAATGTGGCGTTCAATGATTCGGCCAAGAGGGAGCTTATACATGGAAAATAAAGTGGACCTAAAATTGAACCTTGCGGTACACCACAGGTAATGTGAGCTGACGAAGAAGAACAATTACCTGTGGGACCGAGAAGGTTCTTCCTAAAAGAAAAGAGTCAAACCAACCAAGTGCAGAGTCCTTGAAGCCCACCCAGGTTTGAAGATGAATTAAAATAGAGTGATCTATACTGAGGTCTGAAAGAATTCAATTAAATATGTCTTTATGTGGAAGATATATTTGTACATGAAGGCAAACACATACTGAATATGATATTACAATAAATAGAATGTATGCATACTAATTTATAATATTTCTATAAATGACATAGGATGATATATAATGTCACACATACATATATATTTGTATCTTAATACACTCAATATAAATATTATATGATGCTTCCCATCAGTTCAAATCTATAACAGTAAATATATTTAGTAAAGTATATGGTGGTAAATATTCTGTGTCAGATACTGCACACATTATCATTCATACAAGACTTAGATTATTATATTATATTAGGTTCTATTAAATTCTATGTGAAGTTCCCGTCATGAATCAATAAAGTCTGATCTTTTTTATATTCTATTATACAGCAGTCTTTATTCCATTTGACAAATCCCAACATATCATTGTAATTGTGTCTCAAAGTTCAAATCTTTATGAAATGATGATGTATTGATTAGTTTTCTTAGTGGCTGGGCTAAAGTATATGGTGGTAAATGTATAATATGTTCTGGATATTGTAATCATTCAAATGACAGTTGCATTCTGTGTGTAGGTAAATATGTAACTTCTAATAATATGTATATTAACGCTGACACAGAAAAACAATTGTCCACTATATGAAGGTCAGTTTCATCATTCTGTTCTATTCTATTGTCAGTAATAGTCATGAATGTGACATTATAGTGAATGGACTCCATTCAAAGAAAGAAACAAAGTGAAGTGTCTTTATTTTGCAACATGTGATGACATGACATGATAAGTGTGTTTGACATGAAGCTGAATACAGTATATGTAGTGAACTTTGTGCTGTAGTGATGAGTAGTTTAGTGATCAGAGTCCATGTAGTTTCCAGGATCACACTGAATGCAGTGCAGTGCTGTAAGCTGCTGTTGACTGTGTCAATGTGTGTCTGTGCTGCTTGTTGCTGCTGTCAAACTTCAGATGAGCAGGTAGTGAAGCCCGTGGTGAGCGTGTACCCAGCAGCATCCAGAGCCCACCTGGAGGGGAAGAGCTCCCTGCTGTGTCTGGCCTCAGCCATGTTTCCTCCTCTGGTCAAGTTCTCCTGGAAAAGACAAAAGGAGGACGGTCCTCTGGAGGAGGTGCACCGTGATGTGGGAGAGCAGCTGGAGCTCAGAGAGTCGGGATGTACCGCCTCCATCTTACTGATCCATGGGCACGAGAGCAGCACATATAAATACCGCTGCTCCGTCCAGCACGAGGGGGGCACAGTGGAGGCCCAAACAGAACAAGGTAATGAAGGCTTGGTGACTGTGTTCAGCAGTGATTCAGCTTCATGTGGAGACGCTGGCAAAGAGAGCAGAGGAGCAGAGGACTCACATTTCTTTTGGACTCCTTTTCTGTTGCAGAGGTTCCACCATCAACACCATCAACACCTCCACCATCAAAATCTCCACCATCAACATCTCCACCATCAACACCTCCACCATCAACATCTCCACCATCAACATCTCCACCAGCAGCTTCTCCTCCGTCTCAGTACAAGGTGAAGCTGTTGTGTCTGCTGTACACAGTGCTGATAGTGAAGAGTCTGGTGTACTGCTGTGGACTCTCTCTGCTGATGATCCTCAGAAACAAGGGACCGTCCACCAACTGCACACATGCTGACTGACTGTTTTCTGCTCGCCTTTTCTCACCATCAAATCTCATCAGTTCATCTCATTGGTCACTTTGATCAGCAGTCAGAAATGTTGAATTGTGACGTCTTGTTGTCGCTTGTTAAATGTATCTTTTGATGCACAGCTTAGCTACAGTCCTGCTAACAATATAAATACATATACACACACATATATATTTGCAGTTCAGTTCTGTGCTGTGGTGTTATTCTGATCCTCCAGTTTCTTTCCACTTTTCATTGTGCCTTGTATACTCATAGGAAATGAAGGTTCAGTGCTGACCCCCTTTTCTAATTGTGTCAGTGTGGATGTAAATCTCTACGCTGATGACACTGTTGTTTACACACATGAACAAACAGCAGAGCGAGCTGCTCTGAAGCTACAACTGCTATAAAATGATGACACAGCGGCTCCATCAGTCGGGCTGAACTTTGAATGTGGGCAAAATGATGGCTGTGTTTATTTTTGATCAGCCAATAAAATGACACTTGACTGTTACAGCTTCATCCAGATGAAATGGATCGGTATAGTTACTGATTATACGTGAATTAAGATTCATATTTATGTGACACATTTCAAGACAGAGTCACAAAATGCTTCACAGAGAAAAACTAAAGTTACTGCAGAAATATATTTCCATAAAGTTCTATATGACATCATTTCCAGTCAGATTTGAACCCTGTTCAAAATGAACAGATGGGTTAGAAATTGTTTTGTATTGATGTTGTTCAAAGTGTCTGCACGCTCTGGTCCTTTCCCACATGTCCTAATATGTTGTATGATGTTACAAGTTGGGGTCAGGCTGGAGAAACTGTCATTAAACTGTCGCCTTTACAGAATCAATCAAACTGTTTTTTGTCTTTACCCACAGTCGATGCTTGTAACTGTCATTGTGTGATCAGTGTGAAAAAGTGCAGCTGACGGTGAGGAGGCTGCAGAGCAGAAACCCACACAGCCCGTCTGCTGCACCAAAGGAAGTGTTGATTCGCTCTCACAGTTTTTTATGAGTCCTAATAACCACTGAGAACAGATTCATATCTGCAGCTGTGCACACTCATCAACTCCTCTCCCTCTCTGTGCTCGTTTGTCTTTCCTCTTGTTGTCTGTCAGCCTTTTTCACACTGAGCCCTCCACCCACAACATCTTCTGATCTCTGACTATGAAATAACACTGATGGAATTATGTCAATGTGAATAGAGCAAAACAAGTTTTATATTCTCTGATGACAGACAACAACTTTTGTTGTTTCACAGTTTGGATGTCGGCAGTATTCATGGAAAACGTAGAAAATAATCAAAGATGAAGAAAAAGCATTGAATGAGAAGGTGTGTCCAAACTCAGGGCCGGCCCTCGGCATTTAGTGGCCCCGAGCAAGACTTTGTTTGTGGCCCCAAAGAACTGGTGCAGTCAACAACTGGCACGCAGCACTCATAACTAAATGAACACACAGAGATGGACAAATCATTCCACATCAAATCTCTTGCTGTATCTGAGGGTCGGCAAGTAGCTCCAAACAGAAGCATAGTGTGAAAAGATGATGATGGAGGAAACAAAACAAAGTGTTCAAAGATCATGGAGGATCATTTTGTCCAGAAAACAAAGAAACTCGTTAAAGCAGACTAAGTTATTCAAAGATCACACAGACACTTCATCTTCTGACGTGTTTCCAGCCAAATGAAGATGTTAACCAGAGGTCCTGTCTGATCAATAAGAGCAAGGAGAAATACCAAAACATGATAATGATTTGCACACAGGACAATTTAACATCATATTTCCATGAGGGAGGAGCTCTGAGCTTCACTTTTGATCTGGCTTCAGATTTGTCACGTACACGTATGTTCTTATACAAGATTTTAGCATTGAGGAACAATCAGGACACATTCATGATTTCACTGAGAGTTCTTCTAAAGTTTCAGGGCGTTCCCGTAACCATAGTAACTCACGGTGCCAGAGGAGAGGTAGAGGAGGGGAGGTCTGTTGTATCAGCCCGTGGCTTCGTGACCTCTCCTGACAGGTCTTATTGTTTCATCATCTGGATTTCATGCAGTCTTCTGTGTGTGCACATAAAACATAAAAATGACACAAACATGTAGAAACAGTTGTGATGCATGTAATATGATCTGAAGGGATGTTTGTTCTGTTCTGTATGTTATAACTCAGTTCACAGTTGGATCACGTGTGACGTTACATGTCTCTTTACGCTGTTAGACAGGTGTCACACCAATAAATCAGCTCTTCCACCATGGCTGTGTGACACATTTGAAACTAAAGTTTATCATATGGTGGATTTCTGTGTTTGCTGCTGGTGCTGACATTAAACATCCAAGAGAAACACCACCACCCTGTGGTTAGTCAGAGGAAGTGCAAGGAGAGCCAGGTGATGCTAATGATGGTCGCCATGACGACGTGACGATGCTCTTACCTCTTATTTTACAGCGACACAGTGACATCTAGTGGATCAAACACACACAGCAGTAGATGACGAGTATTACTGCTGTTATTGTTGTTAGTACTTCTAAAAAGAATCCAAATACTTCTTGTACTGCAGCTGCTGTGGAGGAATCTGTTGTTACACTAACAGTGGCTGGTGTCGTGATGTGACAGTCATTCTACAGCACTGTTCTCCTGATCTGGAGTCTTTGTTCATCAACTGGGAACCTTTCTGCTCCCCCCGTGAGTTCACCTCCTTCATACTGGTCGGTGTTTGCAGTCCACCGCAGGCCAACGTGCAGGAGGCACAGCACAAGCTCAGCGAGCAGATACTGTGTGAGGAGCAGACAAACCTGGGCTCTTTAGTTATTGTCCTCTGTGACTTTAACAAAGCTCGTCCAACACATGAACTCAACAAATGTAGCCAGTTCAATAAATGTCCGAGCAGAGAGGAGAATACTTTGGATCATTGTTAGACTACAGTCAGCAGTGTCTATTGTAGTCTGACATTTGATGCGTTCATGTAGTAGCATACACAAAGTGTGACTTCAAGGTGTGATGTCACTGTTGTAAGATGAGATTTATTTCTACAGTTTGAAATGATCAGAGTTGAACCCAGAGCTGAGACCAGGAAGCAGAGCTGAGACCAGGAAGCAGAGCTGAGACCAGGAAGCAGAGCTAAGACCAGGAAGCAGAGCTGAGACCAGGAAGCAGAGCTGCAGTCTGACACGCTTCTCTGCGCCTCCATTAGAGCAGCTGCCCACCCAGTCCTTTAGTACAGAGACCGTGTCTGTCTCCGTCCACCCAGTCCTTCAGTACAGAGACCGTGTCTGTCCCCGTCCACCCAGTCCTTTAGTACAGAGACCGTGTCTGTCCCCGTCCACCCAGTCCTTTAGTACAGAGACCGTGTCTGTCCCCGTCCACCCAGTCCTTTAGTACAGAGACCGTGTCTGTCCCCGTCCACCCAGTCCTTTAGTACAGAGACCGTGTCCCGTCCACCCAGTCCTTTAGTACAGAGACCGCGTCTGTCCCCGTCCACCCAGTCCTTTAGTACAGAGACCGCGTCTGTCCCCGTCCACCAGTCCTTTAGTACAGAGACGTGTCTGTCCCGTCCACCCAGTCCTTTAGTACAGAGACCGTGTCTGTCCCCGTCCACCCAGTCCTTTAGTAAGAGACCGTGTCTGTCCCCGTCCACCCAGTCCTTTAGTACAGAGACCGTGTCTGTCCCCGTCCACCCAGTCCTTTAGTACAGAGACCGTGTCTGTCCGTCCACCCAGTCCTTTAGTACAGAGACCGTGTCTGCCGTCCACCCAGTCCTTTAGTACAGAGACCGTGTCTGTCCCCGTCCACCCAGTCCTTTAGTACAGAGACCGTGTCTGTCCCCGTCCACCCAGTCCTTTAGTACAGAGACCGTGTCTGTCCCCGTCCACCCAGTCCAGTACAGAGACCGTGTCTGTCCCCGTCCACCCAGTCCTTTAGTACAGAGACCGTGTCTGTCCCCGTCCACCCAGTCCTTTAGTACAGAGACCGTGTCTGTCCCGTCCACCCAGTCCTTTAGTACAGAGACCGTGTCTGTCCCCGTCCACCCAGTCCTTTAGTACAGAGACCGTGTCTGTCCCCGTCCACCCAGTCCTTTATACAGAGACCGTGTCTGTCCCCGTCCACCCAGTCCTTTAGTACAGAGACCGTGTCTGTCCCCGTCCACCCAGTCCTTTAGTACAGAGACCGTGTCTGTCCCGTCCACCAGTCCTTTAGTACAGACCGTGTCTGTCCACGTCCACCTACATTATTTAAAGATAAAACAAACAGAAGAGGAGTTCATCATAAAATTAATGAAAATTAAATCAACATCTCCAACAGTCCAAAATAAGAGAATTAAATGTGGACTCTT
>CM014089.1:1199204-1274204 GCA_004119915.2 Collichthys lucidus
GTCCTCCACCTTTGTCCTCCTCCTGTCTGTCCTCCACCTGTCCTCCACCTGTCCCCCACCTGTCCTCCTCCTGTCCTTCTGTCCTCCACCTGTCCTCCACCCGTCCTCCACCTGTCCCCCACCCGTCCTCCACCCGTCCTCCTCCTGTCCTCCACCTGTCCTCGTCCTGTCCTTCTGTCCTCCACCTGTCCTCCTCCTGTCCTCCTCCTGTCCTCCTCCTGTCCTTCTGTCCTCCACCTGGCCTCCTCCTGTCCTCCACCTGTCCTCCTCCTGTCCTCCACCTGTCCTCCACCTGTCCTCCTCCTGTCCCCACCTGTCCTCCACCTGTCCTCCTCCTGTCCTCCTCCTGTCCTCCACCTGTCCTCCTCCTGTCCTCCTCCTGTCCCCCACCCGTCCTCCTCCTGTCCTCCACCCGTCCTCCTCCTGTCCCCCACCCGTCCTCCTCCTGTCCCCCACCCGTCCTCCTCCTGTCCTCCACCCGTCCTCCTCCTGTCCTCCACCTGTCCTCCACCTGTCCTCCTCCTGTCCCCCACCTGTCCCCCTCCTGTCCTCCTCCTGTCCTCCTCCTGTCCTCCTCCTGTCCCCCACCCGTCCTCCACCCGTCCTCCTTCTGTCCTCCACCCGTCCTCCTCCTGTCCTCCTCCTGTCCTCCTCCTGTCCTCCTCCTGTCCCCCACCCGTCCTCCACCCGTCCTCCTCCTGAGTTCAGGCGCCTTCCCAACCTGCTCATGTCCAGCTGTGTAAACACACTAACAGCTGTTTTTGTTTTTGAGGTCATGTTTGTAAACAGACTCCTCTTCAAAGACACAGAGATGACCTTTGATCACACCTGGAACGACCAGCCAAGGTTTCCAGAGGGAAACTTTCAAGGCCTTCAAGGATCCCCCCCCCTCAAATTCACAAACTCTCATGAACCCATCCTCCACCTCCAGAAGAAAGGACATTGCATACTGGATGCAAGTTTTGAAAGTTTTGGAAAGGGTTTTGAAAGTTTTGGAAAGTATATTAAAGGTTCTGGAAAGGGTTTGGAAAGTTTGGGAAAGTATATTAAAAGTTTTGGAAAGGCTAACATCACCCCTCCCCTCGTCACACCGACCTGACGTCGTCCCAGGCCTGGAACACAGACAGCAGAGCCACGTGGTCCGAGAAGCGGCTGCCGGCAAAGTTTCTGTGGACGAAGCCGAGACGTTTGCCCTCGCTGACGAACGGCTCCGGGAAGCAGGAGGCGGCAGAGATGGTGCACATGGCGTCTCCGACGCTGGAGGGAGACACGTGGAGAAACGTTTAACGGACGGAGCGGGACAGGAAACGGGTCATCAGTGACTCATCAGGAAGTGAAGGACACAAACTGACTGGAAGATGCAGCCCATGATCATCATCTTCCCCAGGCGAGGCTCGATGGGCAGCCGGGCCAGAATCCGACCCAGAGGGGTGAGCTCGTCGTTGGTGTCGAGAGCGTCCAGCTCTGACGCGCACACACACACACACACACACACACACACACACACACATTAATATTTGACCTCCTGCACAAACATCCAAATGTGTGTGTGTGTGTGTGAGTTGAACCTCTCAGTGTGTGTTCGGCCTCGATGACGGCGTCCAGCGGCGGTGGCTCGATGGCCTTGGACAGGAAGTGTCCGATGGCTCCAAGTCGGAGCAGTTTGATGCTCAGAGCGACTTCGTGCAGCGGCGTCCTGAAGATCTCTGGAGTCATGTGAGTC
Source organism: Collichthys lucidus (assembly GCA_004119915.2). NCBI lineage: Eukaryota > Metazoa > Chordata > Actinopteri > Sciaenidae > Collichthys > Collichthys lucidus. The sequence continues at coordinate 1,200,928 of CM014089.1, forward strand.
TCCAGCCTGCACACACACACACACACACACACACACACACACACACACACACGCACACACACACACACACACATCAACACAGGTGCAGACTGAGGTGGCGTGGAGGAGGTGCTGTGGGCGGGGCCTGGCGGCAGGTCACTGACCTCTCGAAGCGAGCGTGGCTGCAGAGGTGGAAGCAGAAGCCGGGTCGGACTCGGCCCGCTCGGCCCTTCCTCTGCTCCAGGTTGGTCTTGGAGGCCCAGACGGTGGCGTAGTTGGTCATGTTGTTGTGGGAGGTGAAGAGCTTCACCTTCTGCCTGTCGGGACACCAACAGTCTGTCAGGTAACTGAAGCACAGAGTACTCGAGTAAACGTACTCTGCTACATCGCGGTCACTCACTTGCAGGAGTCTATGACGTAGACGACGTCGTTGATGGTGATGCTCGTCTCCGCGATGTTGGTGGACAGAATCACCTGCAGGACAAACACAGACGGTTCACACACAATGTTATTTTAATAACACGTGTCACTGTGACATCATCACGCTGGTGTGAACCCGACCTTTCTGATGTCATCAGGCACCGGTTCAAACACCCTCCTCTGCTCCTCACGGGGGATCTGCGAGTGCAGCGGCAGGATCCGGTACCGGTTACTTCCTGGAAACAAACACAAAAAACATCAGATGACGCCACGGCTCTTTTGTTTACACTCGTGGCGTGGCGTGGCATGGCGGCGTACCGAAGTGCGGGTTGGTCTCCAGGTGTCTCTGCATGGAGTAGATGAGGTTCCAGCCCGGCAGGAAGACGAGCACGGCTCCGGCCACCTGCAGCGTCTCGATGTACCTGAGCAGAGCCTCCACCAGCTCGAAGGACGTCTCCTTCTCGTTGATCTGAGCCATCGAACGCTTGGTCTCCGCCGTGTACTCCGACCCGCAGATCACGTTACAGTTAGTCTGCAGAGACAGGAAGCGCATCGTCACTCACTTCCTGTTTCAGCCACACTGAGTGGCAGATGGGACGGCGTGCTTACATCGTCCTCTCCTCCGTCCTCGTCTTTGTCCTTCTTCTTACGGTCCATCGGTGGAGGCACAAAGTTCGTCATCTGGATACAGTCCTCCAGGAAATACTCTGAAAAACACAGAAGTTAGTCTGACACACTGCAGTCAGCTGGTCGGGGCATCAGCTGATCGGGGCGTCAGCTGGTCGGGGGATCAGCTGATCGGGGCGTCAGGTACCTTGGACGTCAAAGGTGCGTCCAAACACCTCGATGATGGGGCAGCTGAAGAAGTATTCTCTGAACATGGTGGTGTCGATGGTGGCTGACATGAGGATGACACGGACCTCTGGGTAGGCCTGGACCACGTCTCTGAGGACCACCATCAGGAAGTCCGTCTGCGCACACACACACACACACAGGTCAGTGCACTGTCTGTGAAGCCTCTCGTCACGCCGCGTGCTCACTGATGGATGAACTCACGTTGATGTCTCTCTCGTGGATCTCGTCCACGATAACGTGACTGATGCCTCGAATTCCTGCTTCCAGCTTCCGCAGCAAAACGCCTGAAACACAAACAGAGTCGTGACGTCACATCCTGCCGAGACAGCGTCCAACGTGCGCTAGCCCTCGTCCTGCCTCACACACAACAGGCGACAAACATCTGGAACATGGAACAGGGCTCGGCGCTGGAGTCCGCTTACGTACCGACGGTGCAGAAGAGGATGCTGGCGTGTGGTCGGGGGAGGATGGACTCGAAGCGGACGCTGTAGCCGCAGCTTTTCCCAAGATCCTCTCCTCTCTCGTAGGCGACTCGCTCGGCCACCGACACGGCGCTGATCCTTCTGGGCTGGACGAGGAAGAAGCAGCTCATCAGACAGCCGGTCCTCTCATTGTTAATTATTCATCGTCAGTGTGTCTGTCAGGCCGAGCGTTACCTGGGTGACGATGATGTTGCAGTCGGACGCCTTGCCTCCTTTGACGAAGCGGTCCAGGATGTATTGAGGAACCTGGGTGGTTTTACCGCAGCCCGTCGCTCCTCGGATGATCACCACGGGGTTGTTGTCGACGGCGGCCATGATCTCGTCCTCAAACTGTTTGACGGGCAGCTGCTCGCGGTCCATCAGGATCTGCCAGAACAAGTTGTTACTCTACGGCGCGGTACCGCTCACGGTTTACCTCCGACGTACGGACACACACTGACCTTCTGCAGGCTGTCGTCATGTTCCAGCTGGTACATCAGCTCGCCCTGCAGCTCGCCGCTGATCTGCTCCGGAGTGCACTGAGGAAGGTAACGTGTGACATCACCAGAGAGCAGCCAATAGGAAAACAAGACACCGGCGCTGGTTCACAGCACAAACACTCACGAAGGCCAGCGGTCCCTCGTCGATGTTGCTGCTCGTCCACGGGTTCCAGTTGACCTGCGGAGGCGACCACGGGACGACACCGGCTCCGCTCTGCCGCTGTGACGGCTCAAACACCGCCATCTTCCCCTGAACCAGAGACACCGAGCTGCTCGGGTCTTCAGGCTGGACGGAACGAACAGAGAGACGTATGACGTCAGCAGACAGACAGACTTTCCACAGGTCAAGACACTGATCAGTGCTCGGTCTGAGGACTCACCGGTGGGGGGACGTGGACTCCGAGCTCCTGGACGACAGTGGCCAGCTGCTGCTGCAGGTCCGGAGACACGTTGACGTCAAACGGCTCCAACTGGACACGAAACAGACGACATGACGAGTGAGACACAAACACAGACAAATGTTTGACAGACGTCTGAGACGAAGACGGAGCTGCCGTACGGTCTCTCCTTCCTTCTTCTTGGTCACTCCTGAGTACGCCTCCATCACTCCCAGGTGGTAAAGCTGCCGGACCAGAGACAGAGCGCAGGACTGAGCCGCGAGCTTCTTGTTGGAGCCGTGCTCACGAGCCGTGATCCCTGCAGGACAGACGCAGCACAGACGGCTGTGACCTTTGACCTTACATTAAAACAACCAGCTGCAGCTTTAAGACGGACACACACTGACAGGAAGAGGAAGTGTCTTACGTCTGCCGAGCTGCCTCACGAACAGCTGCATCTCAGCTATGAAGCTCCTGCAGGCACACACACACACACACACACACAGTCACTTCCTGTGGGATTTTCAGAATAAAACACAGAAGTCTTGCATGAAGTGAACTCACCTGCTGTGCTCTGAGGAGGAGGCCTGCATGTTTTTCTGCCAGACTTCACTTTAACAAACACTCTCCTGCCGGCCGCTCGCTGCCCTGCGGTGAACAGTGACACCAGAAATCACAACCAGACTCCAGTGAGCCGCGCTGACCATGGGGCAGCTTTAGTGCACCTAAACGCTGCCCATGTCTTCCTCCAGTGAGGCTGTGAGTTCTGGTGTCACCTGATGAAAACACAACACGAAGACGCTCAGACTGCTCGAGCGTCTTCGTTCCGCCACACTCCGGAGGTCTCTGGGTTTACAGCAGTCCGGCAGAAAAACATACAGGACCGTCCTGAGCGACTGACTCATTTGACTTTAATAAAAACCTTCGAGGGTTCTGATCCAGACCTGTTGTGGTCCGGTCCCACTTGGCTGTATTTATACTCAGCGCTGGTTTTCTCCTTCTGGAAGAACTGGTTCAGACGGGCTTTGGCGTTCTCCAGCGTCCAGTTACCGTGGAGATTAGCGTTGAGGTCAACCTCCTCGGACTCCAGCGTCTGCAGGAGGACAGACAGTTTAGTGTTTCACTCAAAGACGTTCAAAGCTTCAGCCGGCTTTCGATCGTACCGCCTGAGCTTCCTGCTCGTCTCTCCGGGCGTAGTACTCCTTCAGGTTGGCTCCTCTGTCCCACTGAGCTTCTCCTCCTCCCCCTCCCCACCCAGAGCCTCGTCCTGCTCCTCCTGAGTAGCCGAGTCCAGTCACTCCTGGTACCGGCCCGCTGCTGTCCTCTCCTGAACAACAGACAAACACAGTCAGTATTTTTACTCTCCACCCTCTGGTGGATGTTCTCCTGAAGCTCCTGGAGCTGGAGGAGCAGATTCTGATCTTTAGTTCAGCGCCTGACAGCGACAGTCCGCTTCGGTTCTGAGCGGAGAGCCCGCTTCACTCCACGTGACGGAGAGCCCGCTTCACTCCACGTGACGGAGAGCCCGCTTCACTCCACGTGACGGAGAGCCCGCTTCACTGCACGTGACGGAGAGCGAGGAGCAGAAGATGTGACAGACGAGTATTTCTGCTGTCAGCGACGTTTCATCGACTAAACAAGAACGTTTGAGCTGCATAAAGAACAAACGGAAAGTGATCACACCTTTCTCAGCTTTGACCACGAGGTGAGGCGGCAGAGGACCGCTGGAAGGCAGGCTTCCAAAACCTCCTCCAGCAGCTCCTCCTCCTCCAGCAGCTCCTCCTCCTCCAGCAGCTCCTCCTCCTCCAGCAGCTCCTCCTCCTCCTCCGTCATGCTGGTCTACGTCTGGAGCGCTCACCTGGAGACAACGACACAAACTGAGCTCTTTAACGCAGCATCAGGTTCATTAACGTCTCCAAACACAAACAACGTTAAACCATTATGGATGTAGCAGCGTGCTGACCCCCAGCGCCGGAACCTCGGCCGCTTTGATTTCACCGATTCGGACCAGGTAGTTGACAAAGTCCCGAGCGGCGTTGCTCTGAGCGTCCTTCTTGTTGGTGGAGTTGCCCATCCCGGTGTAGTTGAAGCCATCGATGCGGACCTGCACAGAGTTCACGTTAGAAGATACAGAGTGAGTGACTGTGAAGCTCGGCCAGGACACACACTCACCTCACACAGGAACTTCTGCCTGTTCTTGTTCCCCGCAGCTCGGATGTCGTAGTTCGGAGTCAGCTTCTTTTTTCCACACCAGGCGTACAGGAAGTTCTTGATGTCCGCCATAGTGACCTGACGTGTGGAGGATGGAGGGCGGAGGGTGTCCTCCTTTAACCTGATGGATGACACACAAACCTCCTTAAACTAAACCAAAGTGTGTCGCGCTGCGCACACGCTGAAGTCTGATCCGGTGTTCATCGCAGCGATGTGTCAGCGGTGAACGAGCCGGTTCAAAGAGCCGGCTCCGGTACGTGAGCCGCCGAGTGACGCGATTTAAAGACTTTGAAAACACAAAGGCAGAATGCATGAAACAGATCGACCTTCACAGACACATGAGAACTGTTTCTGTCTGCCTCGTGGAGCATCAGTTACTATGACTCCTCATCAGTGCGTTCCCTGGGCGGTTTCAGAGTCTGTAAACGCAAAGACAACAATCGGCTACAGCAACTTATTAACATCAGAAAACGTGACTTTAACCTTTGAATACTGCAGTACAAAGAATGTATCCTAGTCAGACACAGTATTTTATCAGTCATTGTGATTCATTGTCATTTTATCAGTCATTGTGATTCATTGTCATTTTGTCAGTCATTGTGATTCATTGTCATTTTATCAGTCATTGTGATTCATTGTCATTTTATCAGTCATTGTGTCAGTCATTGTGATTCATTGTCATTCTGTCAGTCATTGTGATTCATTGTCATTCTGTCAGTCATTGTGATTCATTGTCATTCTGTCAGTCATTGTGATTCATTGTCATTCTGTCAGTCATTGTGATTCATTGTCATTCTGTCAGTCATTGTAATTGTACAATCTGTTTGTGTTGATTTGTTCTGTACACTGACATCTATTGCACGTCTGTCCGTCCTGGCAGAGGGATCCCTCCTCTGTGGATCTTCCTGAGGTTTCTTCCACATTTTTTCCCTGTTAAAGTTTTTCCTCACTCTCTCCGAGGGTCTAAGGACAGAGGGAGTCACTTCCTGCACAGATTGTAAAGCCTCAGAGGAAAATGGACTTTGTGACTTTGGGCTGTACAAATAAAATCTGATTTGATTGTGTACACACATAAACCAGCGTTTTTGGCTGAATTACTGAAGGTATGAGCGGTAACATGAAGAGCGGTTTGGGACTTGAATGATCCGACTCTCAAAAAAGAACCGAACTTCCCATCGCTAGCTTAATAGCCTCAGCTAACGGAGCTAGCATGCATGTTTGCAGCTGCCGTTAGCTCCGTTAGCATGCCGGCTAGCTCCTGACATGACTCAAACATGCTCGTTACGTCACTCCATCTCGTCTCCAATCACTTAATTACGTCATAATTACGGCCAGGTCCACGAGTGCTAATTAAACGTTGAGCTAACGTGGTTCAAGGCTTAGAGACACGATCAGCTGTGAAGGAGAATTATTAAACATTATTAAACATTATTAAACATTATTAAACATGTTAATGAATCACTCACAGTTCAGATTTACCGACAGGCTGCAGCTCACCGACACACCGTTTAAATGTCCGTGACGTTGATCAGTGTCGGTCGGTAAGTAGCGCGTGTCCGCCGTCGTAGCGCCGCCTGTTGGACCGGAGTGTGTCCTGTACCGTACTGTCTGTAATATAGAACACTATCAAACGCTATGAATATACCGTACCGTCTGTAATATAGAACACACTTTATAAATAAATGTTTTAAACTGTTTGTATAAATCACAAAGTGTTTGATGGAATATTTTACAGTGTTTTACTGTCATGGTTTGACAGTTGAATGTTTTTACAGTGTGTTGTGTTTTCTTTCTTATTATTTTCACACAGCGAACAGCTGAACATGAAGTTAATATATTATTTATTTAATACAAAATATATGATTATATCAGTCTTTTGTTTTATCTCTAATAATGTAATAATGTATGTAATACTCCCCCCTGAAATGTAAACACAGATAACAGGTAAAGAATCTGTTTAACGATTAAATAAAGATGAAGAGTCACAGAGATGTTTTCTGTTTGTTAGCTCCATGGTTAGCTCTGTTAGCTCCATGGTTAGCTCTGTTAGCGTCATAGTTAGCTCTGTTAGCTCCATGGTTAGCTCTGTTAGCTCCATGGTTAGCTCTGTTAGCTCTGTTAGCGTTATAGTTAGCTCTGTTAGCTCCATGGTTAGCTCTGTTAGCTCCATGGTTAGCTCCATGGTTAGCTCTGTTAGCGTCATAGTTAGCTCTGTTAGCTCCATGGTTAGCTCTGTAAGCACCATGGTTAGCTCTGTTAGCGTTATAGTTAGCTCTGTTAGCTCCATGGTTAGCTCTGTTAGCTTCATGGTTAGCTCTGTTAACGTCAAAGTTAGCTCTGTTAGCTCCATGGTTAGCTCTATTAGCTCCATTGTTAGCTCTGTTAACATTTTATATTTAGCTCTGTTAGCTCCATGGTTAGCTCCATAGTTAGCTCTGTTAGCTCCATGGTTAGCTCTTTTAGCTCCATTCTTAGCTCTGTTAGCGTTATAGTAAGCTCTGTTAGCTCCATAGTTAGCTCTATTAGCTCCATTGTTAGCTCTGTTAACGTTATATTTAGCTCTGTTAGCTCCATACTGTAGTTAATAATAATAATAATAATAATAATAATAATAATAATAATAATAATAATAATACATTGGATTTATAAAGCGCTTTTCAAGAACTCAAAGACGCTGTACACAGTAAGGAAAAATAAATAAATAAATAAAAATAAAAAATAAAAGAAAATGAAAATAGCATGGGGTGGTGAAGGGGAGTCAGAGGCTGGGGTGAGGGAGATTGAAGGCTTGAGAAAAGAGAAAAGTTTTCAGTCTGGTTTTGAAAATTGAGAGTGAGAGTGAGAGTTAGCTCTGTTAGCTCCATGGTTAGCTCCATAGTTAGCTCTGTTAGCTCCATGGTTAGCTCCATAGTTAGCTCTGTTAGCTCCATGGTTAGCTCTGTTAGCTCCATGGTTAGCTCTGTTAGCTCTGTTAGCCCCATGGTTAGCTCCACGGTTAGCTCTGTTAGCTCCATGATCATGTGACGATTATTCTACGTATTAAACAAATATAACCTCACAAAGAAGCTCTAAATATAAATATATATGTAAACATGTAACTAAACAACATTTTTAAAGAAGTACATTTTAATACATCAAATATCATTTATGTTACTTACTTATTATATTTGAATCATTTTAAATGTGTTTAGGAAACAAAATGTATACCATAATGTAAACAACCCCATGAAAACTTAACTGTTACTCAGTTACTTTCCTCAGACTCACTCGTGGAGCTGAAAAGTGAACTGTGCATGTGTATGTGTGTGTGTGTGTGTGTGTGTGTGCGTGTGTGTGTGTGTGTGTGTTCAGGGTGTGGTGTTGACAAGGTAACAGGAACAAACCGGGCGTGGCAGTGTGTGTGTGTGCGTGTGCCCTGCAGCAGTGTATTTGTACAGATTAGCAGTGGTGAAAGTGTTTGTGTGTGTGTGTGTGTGTAACCAGGTATGGTCAGGGTGAGTGATGTATCATAATGTGTGTGTGTGTGTGTGTGTGTGTGTGTGTGTGTGTGTGTGTGTGTGTGTGTGTGTGTGTGTGTGTGTGTGTGTGTGAGTGTGAGTAAGTGTGTGTGAGAGGTTCAGGGTGTGTCTGTCTGCTCCGTCATAACTTCAGCAGCCTCAGGATATATTTTCACAAATGGAAACAAAGAGAGCTGCAGGCAGACGCTAACAAACACGACAGTGATTTAATTTTTATTATCACCGTGGTAACAGAGGTTTCTTCAGAGTTTCTATATTTATTGTTGACAGCTCCAGATCTTCACATTTAATGTAAAACATGAAATGATTGTCCTATAAACATGCAGCCACCTCGCTCTGCTGTGACGGTGGCAGGTGGTGTAAATAGTGGCAGCTTACAGCACCAACCAACCCCTGCTACAGATGTATCTGCTATAACGTTAGCACACAATTAGCACATAGAAACTTTGACAAATGGCCGTGAATGAACTTTACCGACTGTCAGAGCTCTGAGAGTCCAGGCTGACACGGAGAGGCTGCTCGACAGCCGCTAGCTGTTTTAGCACAGATTGTCCGCTCATAGCTAGCTCTGTTAGCTCCATAGTTAGCTCTACAGTTAGCTCTCTTAGCTCCATAGTTAGCTGTTTTAGCACATTTTGTCCGCTCATAGCTAATAGGCTCTGTTAGCTCCATAGTTAGCTCTGTTAGCTCCATAGTTAGCTCTGTTAGCTCCATAGTTAGCTCTGTAGTTAGCTCTGTTAGCTCTGTAGTTAGCTCTGTTGGCTCCATAGTTAGCTTTGTTAACTCCATAGTTAGCTCTGTTAGCTCTGTAGTTAGCTCTGTAGTTAGCTCTTTAGTTAGCTCTGTTAGCTTCATAGTTAGCTCTGTTAGTTTTATAGTTAGCTTTGTTAGCTCTGTAGTTAGCTCTATAGTTAGCTCTGTTAGCTCCATAGTTAGCTCTGTAGTTAGCTCTTTAGTTAGCTCTGTTAGCTTCATAGTTAGCTCTGTTAGCTTCATAGTTAGCTCTGTTAGCTCTATAGTTAGCTCCATAGTTAGCTCTGTTAGCTCTATAGTTAGCTCCATAGTTAGCTCTGTTAGCTCTATAGTTAGCTTCATAGTTAGCTCTGTTAGCTCTATAGTTAGCTCCATAGTTAGCTCTGTTAGCTCCATAGTTAGCTCTGTTAGCTCCATAGTTAGCTCTGTTAGCTCCATAGTTAGCTCTGTTAGCTCTATAGTTAGCTCCATAGTTAGCTCTGTTAGCTCCATAGTTAGCTCTGTTAGCTCCATAGTTAGCTCTGTTAGCTCTATAGTTAGCTCTGTTAGCTTCATGGCTAGGTTAGATATCATATGTACTTACTTTTTACCAACCAGCTAATATTATTATTAATAACAATAACAACAACAAAAATAACAACAATAATAATAATAACATGTATTGCTGCTGTTCATTTGAAACACATTGGAACGTTATACATAGTTAGATTAACGTTCCTCATGTCTGAGCTGCTGTGTGACTTGGTTAATGTTTCACTTTGTGTCCTTGATAAAAACTTGAGGTCTTCATGATGAAGTTGAACCTTCCAGATGAAGCTCTCTCTGTGTCGTGATGTTTCCCTCAGTCCTGACAGATTAGAATATTTTCCACTCGTGAGCTGAACTCTTGTGAAACGTCTTTGTGTCATGAAAATGTAAATATGGTGGAAGAGTCCCCGTCAACGTCCAGAACAACGCCCTGGACTGTCCTGACACACACACACACACACACACACACACACACACACACACACACACACACACACACACACACACACAGTCATATCCTCTGACTGTGTGTGTGTGTGTGAATCACATGTGCGTAAGCGTGGCCCAGTATGTGCGGCGTGTTGAGACCTGCAGCAGGAGAGCAGTTAAGAGGCGATGCTCTGAGCAGCTCCATGAGTTTGGATCTCATCTTTACATGAACATGAAGAGCGGCTGGATTTTACTCTGCGGGCTTCTGGCTGCCGTTTGCACCGTCCAGTCCACCTACACCTACTACTGTGAGTACCTGAACCTCCACCTGTTCTCTGCTTCTCTCCTGCATGCATCTGCTGTCACCTTCACACCTTCCTCCTCACCTGAGCCGCCTTTAAAGAAAACAAACCTCTAAATATGATTCAGTCTTCTACGTTTACACTTTGTGCTTCTGCTTCACCACTCGCTGGTTTGATCCTCACATGGCCTCTGTTTGCTCTCAGTCATCACACTGTCAGACCTGTTCCACAGAACACCTATCTGATCTGATCTGACCTGATCTGATCTCTGATCTCTGATCTGATCTGATCTGACCTGATCTGATCTCTGATCTGATCTCTGATCTGATTTCTGATATCTGATCTGATATCTGATCTGATCTGATCTGACCTGATCTGATCTCTGATCTGATCTCTGATCTGATCTCTGATCTGATCTCTGATCTGATTTCTGATATCTGATCTGATATCTGATCTGATCTGATTTCTGATCTGATCTCTAAACTGATCTGACCTCTGATCTGATCTGATCTCTGATCTGATCTCTGATCTGATATCTGATCTCTGATCTGATCTGATCTGATCTCTGATCTCATCTGATCTCTGATCTGATCTCTGATCTGATTTCTGATCTCTGATCTGATATCTGATCTGATTTCTGATCTGATCTCTGATCTGATCTGATCTCTGATCTGATCTCTGATCTGATCTGATCTCTGATCTGATCTCTGATCTGATCTCTGATCTGATCTGATCTCTGATCTGATCTCTGATCTGATCTGATCTCTGATCTGATCTCTGATCTGATCTCTGATCTGAGTTATAAGTTATATCACCTGTTATTAGACGTGATATATAAGTTATATCACCTGTTATTAGACGTGATGTATAAGTTATATCACCTGTTATTAGACGTGATGTATAAGTTATATCACCTGTTATTAGACGTGATGTATAAGTTATATCACCTGTTATTAGACGTGATATATAAGTTATATCACCTGTTATTAGACGTGATATATTAGTTATATCACCTGTTATTAGACGTGATATATTAGTTATATCACCTGTTATTAGACGTGATGTATAAGTTATATCACCTGTTATTAGACGTGATATATAAGTTATATCACCTGTTATTAAACGTGATGTATAAGTTATATCACCTGTTATTAGACGTGATGTATAAGTTATATCACCTGTTATTAGACGTGATGTATAAGTTATATCACCTGTTATTAGACGTGATGTATAAGTTATATCACCTGTTATTAGACGTGATATATAAGTTATATCACCTGTTATTAAACGTGATGTATAAGTTATATCACCTGTTATTAGACGTGATGTATAAGTTATATCACCTGTTATTAGACGTGATATATAAGTTATATCACCTGTTATTAAACGTGATGTATAAGTTATATCACCTGTTATTAGACGTGATGTATAAGTTATATCACCTGTTATTAGACGTGATGTATTAGTTATATCACCTGTTATTAGACGTGATATATTAGTTATATCACCTGTTATTAGACGTGATATATTAGTTATATCACCTGTTATTAGACGTGATATATAAGTTATATCACCTGTTATTAGACGTGATGTATAAGTTATATCACCTGTTATTAGACGTGATATATAAGTTATATCACCTGTTATTAAACGTGATGTATAAGTTATATCACCTGTTATTAGACGTGATGTATAAGTTATATCACCTGTTATTAGACGTGATATATAAGTTATATCACCTGTTATTAGACGTGATGTATAAGTTATATCACCTGTTATTAAACGTGATGTATAAGTTATATCACCTGTTATTAGACGTGATATATAAGTTATATCACCTGTTATTAAACGTGATATATAAGTTATATCACCTGTTATTAGACGTGATGTATAAGTTATATCACCTGTTATTAGACGTGATGTATAAGTTATATCACCTGTTATTAGACGTGATATATAAGTTATATCACCTGTTATTAAACGTGATGTATAAGTTATATCACCTGTTATTAGACGTGATGTATAAGTTATATCACCTGTTATTAGACGTGATGTATAAGTTATATCACCTGTTATTAAACGTGATGTATAAGTTATATCACCTGTTATTAGACGTGATATATAAGTTATATCACCTGTTATTAAACGTGATATATAAGTTATATCACCTGTTATTAGACGTGATGTATAAGTTATATCACCTGTTATTAGACGTGATGTATAAGTTATATCACCTGTTATTAGACGTGATATATAAGTTATATCACCTGTTATTAAACGTGATGTATAAGTTATATCACCTGTTATTAGACGTGATGTATAAGTTATATCACCTGTTATTAGACGTGATATATAAGTTATATCACCTGTTATTAGACGTGATGTATAAGTTATATCACCTGTTATTAGACGTGATATATAAGTTATATCACCTGTTATTAGACGTGATATATAAGTTATATCACCTGTTATTAGACGTGATGTATAAGTTATATCACCTGTTATTAGACGTGATATATAAGTTATATCACCTGTTATTAGACGTGATGTATAAGTTATATCACCTGTTATTAGACGTGATATATAAGTTATATCACCTGTTATTAGACGTGATGTATAAGTTATATCACCTGTTATTAGACGTGATATATAAGTTATATCACCTGTTATTAGACGTGATATATAAGTTATATCACCTGTTATTAGACGTGATGTATTAGTTATATCACCTGTTATTAGACGTGATATATAAGTTATATCACATGTTATTAGACGTGATATATAAGTTATATCACCTGTTATTAGACGTGATGTATAAGTTATATCACCTGTTATTAGACGTGATGTATAAGTTATATCACCTGTTATTAGACGTGATATATAAGTTATATCACCTGTTATTAGACGTGATATATAAGTTATATCACCTGTTATTAGACGTGATATATAAGTTATATCACCTGTTATTAGACGTGATATATAAGTTATATCACCTGTTATTAGACGTGATATATAAGTTATATCACCTGTTATTAGACGTGATATATAAGTTATATCACCTGTTATTAGACGTGATGTATAAGTTATATCACCTGTTATTAGACGTGATGTATAAGTTATATCACCTGTTATTAGACGTGATATATTAGTTATATCATATGTTATTAGACGTGATATATTAGTTATATCACCTGTTATTAGACGTGATGTATAAGTTATATCACCTGTTATTAGACGTGATGTATAAGTTATATCACCTGTTATTAGACGTGATGTATAAGTTATATCACCTGTTATTAGACGTGATATATAAGTTATATCACCTGTTATTAGACGTGATATATTAGTTATATCACCTGTTATTAGACGTGATGTATAAGTTATATCACCTGTTATTAGACGTGATATATAAGTTATATCACCTGTTATTAGACGTGATATATAAGTTATATCACCTGTTATTAGACGTGATATATTAGTTATATCACCTGTTATTAGACGTGATGTATAAGTTATATCACCTGTTATTAGACGTGATATATAAGTTATATCACCTGTTATTAGACGTGATATATAAGTTATATCACCTGTTATTAGACGTGATATATTAGTTATATCACCTGTTATTAGACGTGATGTATAAGTTATATCACCTGTTATTAGACGTGATATATAAGTTATATCACCTGTTATTAGACGTGATATATTAGTTATATCACCTGGTATTAGACGTGATGTATAAGTTATATCACCTGTTATTAGACGTGATATATTAGTTATATCACCTGTTATTAGACGTGATGTATAAGTTATATCACCTGTTATTAGACGTGATATATAAGTTATATCACCTGTTATTAGACGTGATATATAAGTTATATCACCTGTTATTAGACGTGATATATAAGTTATATCACCTGTTATTAGACGTGATGTATAAGTTATATCACCTGTTATTAGACGGGATAATAGACGTGAATATGCTCAAACTTATTTCAAACTTAAATTTTACTGATCTTGAACTTAAAGATGCAGCTTCACATTTAAGGACCAAGTCGATTTGAAATCACCTTTATGAGATAAAATGTTTAAGATTAAAATGAAAGGTAAAAGACAAACGACAGACTTTAGACAGTAAAACACATCAAATATTTTGACATTCATATTATTCTCTCTGATGAGCTGAAAAATGTTTCCACACATGAGACGTTACATCACAGCAGCTTCTGTGGGTGTGGCCCTCCCCTCACCTGTGGGGGAGCCGCCCTCCCCTCACCTGTGGGGGAGCCGCCCTCCGCTCACCTGTGGGGGAGCCGCCCTCCCCTCACCTGTGGGGGAGCCGCCCTCCCCTCACCTGTGGGGGAGCCGCCCTCCGCTCACCTGTGGGGGAGCCGCCCTCCGCTCACCTGTGGGGGAGCCGCCCTCCGCTCACCTGTGGGGGAGGCCTGAACCTGAGCCGTCAGGTGGGAGCCGCCTCCCCCGGAGGGAGGAAAGTTATTCCCACTTATAGTTACATAATTATACGTTATACGAGAGGAATCCAGCAAAGTTCACTGACAGACGTTAAATATGATGAGTAGATTCTCATCAGCTTCACCTGCACAGGTAACTCTCTAAAAGCTCATAGTCTAATCCGTGTAGAAGAAAAGACATGTAACATATATGTACATGTGTGCGCACTGTAAAAGCAACGTTTACATTTAAGAGCTGACTGAACGTCATCCAGGTGTGACACGTGTTTACCTGCATGTTACTGCATCATACATCCTTATCTCAGCATGGCTCCAAACAAAGGTCACCTCAAGGACCACTCACTTGCTCCTCACAGTCGCATCGTGTGGTAGAAAGTTCTGGATAAAGCTTCTAAGTCTGTATAAGCAGATTTATTCTAAACTGCTGCTGAATGTTTTCATGCTCACCAGATCAAAATATAGTTTTTTAAAGGTTCCATATATGACATGAATGACCATGATTTAACTATAACTACAGACATGTTTTGTGTTCATTATGTGAAATCATACAGTTCAGCATGTATTATATATACACACACACATATATATATTTATTCTGTCCTCAGCTGTTTCCTGTGATTCATTCGTTCAGGTCTCAGACAGACTCGCGTCCTATAAGAGCGACCGTAGCCGACGGCGCTCAGATGAACATTGACTGTTATCACAGAGTGAGTCAGAGGCTGAGGGATCTGAGGTGAACCTCGTCCCGACGGTCAGACACAAGAACAAACAGACACACCTCACCTCACCCTCCCTGTGAACGCTTACATTACACACCACAGGTCATGTGACCTGAAGGTGTTGAACGTGGCTTCCTCAGGTAGACCAAACCCTGGACCTGGTTCGATAACGTTATCTCTGCTTATTCGTTTCTGTAAAGAGAACGACAGAAACTTTTTTATTAATATATATATATATATATATATATATATATATATATATATATATATATATATATATATATATATATATATATAACAAACCAACCAAGCTGGTTACCGTAGCAACCAAAGGTTCAATCTAAAATGTTAAATGTGCATTAAAGAGACAGTGCAGGTCCATTCAGGCTCATTCCTGATGAATGTTTCTCATTCGTGACATAACTTCAGCACTGCTTGATGAAATCTCTGCCAGCAGCAGGAACAAGTCGCTGCCTGTCCAGACTGTCATCAGACGCCTGATGATCCGGAGCGCCTGCTTCCTCAGACGAGGCGGTGGCTGTTCTGGGTGGGGCTCTGTGATTTGTCTGCAGGCCTTCGGGCGGGGAGGCGCAGCTCTCCGGGATTTTCTGAACAAACCACAGAACACTGTGTAAACACAGAACACAGGTTCAGACCTCAGGCCTCCACAGTTTGTCTTACAGCAGGCTCAGACCACAGATAATAACATGACACATCAGGAGGAACCCGCTACATTTACATTTATATTTAGATATTATTATTGTTATTAGAATTCATGCAGTCAGACGAGACAAACAAGAAAACACAGCCGACACAAAAATATCATAAAATCTGAATTATTGTGAAACAATGAAAAATAACCCTAAAACAACCTAAATAGAACCTTCAAACAACCTGACTGGACTTGACCTCCCGTCTCCTCCTCAGCGATTCTGCGGTGCGACTGCAATGGAAGATCCCGGTACTGCCTCCGCGACGCGTCCGGTCTGCACTGCGTCGACTGTCAGGGGAACACGGAGGGCCGCCACTGCGAGCGCTGCAAGGACGGATTCTACCTGCAGGGGGCGGGACTGAGCTGCACGCGCTGCGGCTGCAACCCGACAGGTGAGAGACTACAACACACACACACACACACACACACACACGCGCATACACACACACACACACACACACACACATGCATACACAAACACACACACACTCACACACACGCACACGCACACACATACACACACACACACTCACACACACAGACACATACATACACACATACACGCACACACACACACACACGCACACACACACACACACGCACACACACGCACACACACACACACACTCACATACACACACTCACTCACACACACACACAGACACATACATACACACACACAGACACATACATACACACACACACGCACACACTCACACACACACACACACACACGCACAAACATACACTCACACACTTACACATATACACTCACACATACACTCACACACACACACTTACATACACATACTCACACGCACGCACACAAACACACACACACACACACACACACACACACACACACTCACACTCACACACACACACACACACACACACACTCACACACACACACACACACACACACACACACACTCACTCACGCACACGCACACACTAACACACAAACACACACATACACGCACACACACACACACACACACACACACACCTGACTGACTCTCCGCGTGTTCTTCTCAGGTTCTGTCAGCTCGGGGTGTGACAGCAGGGGGCGCTGCAGCTGTAAGGACGGCGTCACCGGAGAGAAATGTGACCGCTGCGGAGACGGACCGATCGGACCCAACGGCTGCACACAAAGGTGACGGGCCGGCCTCGGTTTCAAGGCCCAGTTTCAGGTTTTCAGGTTTCAGGTCTAACTTCCTGTGTGTTTTTCAGTCGTCAGCCCAGAGAGGATTCTGGGAGTCTGAGCCTCCCGTGTTTCTGTTACGGCCACAGCAGCCAATGTTCTCCACGGTCCGGGTACTCCGTCCACGCAATCACCTCCAACTTCGCCACTGGTAACCTTTCACCTCTCCCCTTCACAATAAAGGACCCCTGAATGTTCTGTGTTTTTGATTTCAAAATAAAAGCTCCAGAGGTCACAGTGTCAGGTGACAGACTGTGTTTGTTACTTTTAGGTCCAGACGGTTGGAAGACGGCGACAGCGCAGGGCGTCACCCCCGATGATGTTCACTTCCACTGGTCACCGAAACACCAGGACGTGGAGGTGATCTCCAAGAGCAGCCTGCCGGTTTACCTGTACGCCCCAGGTGAGAACAAACCCCACCCCCTCTCCTTCCGCTTCCTGTTCCCCTCGTTGCCCGTCTCCTTCTTTCCTTTGTTCCTTCCTGACTGGACGTGTCTCTCCTGTCCTTCAGCTCCTTACCTGAGGAATCAGTTGCTGAGTTACGGTCAGAACTTTTCCTTCTCTCTGCGTCTGGACCGCGGCGTCCGACACCCCTCCACCAATGACGTGATCCTGGAAGGTGCCGGTCTACGGGTGTCCGCCTCGCTGGGCGACCTGCGGTCCATTGTCCCCTGTGGACAGAAGATCAGCTACAGCTTCAGGTTAGGAACCTGCAGAGACAATGATGACAGACATGATGATTCAGCAACAGCAGCTAAATGTTTTAGGTTCATGTTGTAAAGTCTGAAATCTTGTGTTTGATGAACAGGCTGGACGAGCAGCACGGCAGCAGATGGAGGCCTCGGCTCTCCTCCTTTGACTTCCAGACGCTCCTCCAGAACCTCACCGCCATCAAGATCCGGGCAACATTCGGCGAAAATGGTAAGCTTGCTTTGAAACGCTTCTACTCGTTCTGCAAAGACGAGTTTGCTGCCAAATATTTGGAGGGTGATCTTGACCCCGACTTACTGAACTGTTGTCTCTTTTCAGGACGCGGTTACCTGGACAACGTGAAGCTGGTGTCTGCGCAGCGCGGAGACGGTTCTCCGGCCCGTTGGGTTCAGACCTGCAGCTGTCCGCAGGGATACGAGGGCGAGTTCTGCGAGCGATGCTCGGATGGTTTCACGCATAAGAACCCTGCAGATGGAGCCTTCAGCACATGTGAGCCATGCACCAGTGACTGCTACCCCGCTGACGAGACGCCCTGCTCTGAGGGGTTTTACCGCGAACCGTGGCAGCCTCGTACCTGTGTGAGGTGTCCCTGTCCAGATGGAGTGTCCTGCTCACTGCCTGCCGGCTCACTGCAGCCTCACTGTCAACGCTGCCCAACCGGAACCACAGGTAGATCACGGCGTCGCACTCATCTGTCCGTCCTTGACCCATGATCGACCTGTACTTCATGATAACTTTGTGTCTGGTTCCACCCTCAGGTCCTCATTGTAAAGTCTGTCAGGAGGGTTTTTATGGTGACCCCACAGGGAGTGCCGGTATTCAGCGACCGTGCACGGCCTGCAAATGTAATGGCCATATCGACGTCACCGTGGCGGGAAGCTGCGATCGCAGCAGCGGCGAATGTCTGAAGTGTCTGAACAACACAAAGGGACGGAGCTGTGAGGCCTGCGTGCGAGGTTTCTACCACAGCCGAACCACCGACGCCTGCAAACGTAAGACGTGCCTTCAGTCAGGACGCTCTGTGTGGAGAACATGGACTGTCAGCCTGGTGCCCAGCTAACTGAACTCTGTTTCCTCTCCAGCATGTGACTGCGACGTTCAGGGCTCTGAGTCCCAACAGTGTGATGATTCTGGCCGCTGTCGGTGCAGACCGGGTTTTGAGGGTCTGAGGTGTCAACGGTCCAACTGTCCGACCTGTTTCGGCCCCATCAAGGCAAAGGTAAGAGCTGCTTCATGTCACATTCAGGATATTAATTCTCTGACTTCATGTCGCACAACCTTCAGGACAACATTCAATGTGTCCAATACGTCATTCGTGGACCGCGTTGTACTCGTCTAATGTTGGACAGATTGGACAAACAGTTGTAAACTCTGTGTTCCAGATGGAGGCTTACGCTGCCAAACTGAAGGAGCTGGAGACTCTGTTCTCAGACATGGACGCAGGTTTTCAACCAGCTAACCGTGAGATGGAGGCTTCTCTGAGAGCTGCACAGGACGCCGTGGAGGACATGCAGAGCAGCATCAAACGGCTCGCGGGTAAGACGACATGCCAGTCATCGAGTGAAACATTTTCCATCGTCTTTTATTGACACGTTTGATGACGTCACATCTCCTCTGTCCAACAGACCTGGAGAAGGACCTGCAGAGCCGTCTGTCGTCTATCAGCAGGAGTCAGCTGGCTGACGGGCAGGACATCCAATTCATCGCAGAGGCAGCGGTCGACATCAAACAACGACAGCAGACGTACAAGACGAAGGTGGACGAGGTTCAGACTCTGATCGAGGAGATGAGACGCAAGCTGGTCAAAGCCCAGACCCACCTCAGATCAGCTGTGAGATATTAGATGGAGTTCAGGATGACGTGATGCACTCGATGACGACGATGACGACGATGATGACGATCTTTCTTTTGTCTCTTCCTTCCTGTCAGGAGGTTCCTCTTGGAGATGCTCCGCTGGATTCAAACAGCCTCTCTCATTTGGTAAAGGAGGCGACCGGTCTGGCTGATGAGTGAGTTCACCTCCATCTTTCCGATAAACTGAGTCCGTGTGAGATGTTTGTGTTGTCAGTGACATCACTGTTTCCTGTTTGTGCGCCCCGCAGACATCAGACCGACGCAAACGCTGTCGAGCGAAGCGCCACCGACGCCCTGATGGACTCGGAGAAGAGTCTGGCTCTGGTCCGAATGCTGATGAACAGAGAGAACAAAGTCAAAGAGCTGATCGGAGATCTGAGAACCATGTAAGTCAGCTGAGCATAATGTAACAGTCCTGTTCATCTGACCTGCTGACTCTGGGGATCATTGAATCCTTCAGGTCAATGCTGGAGAGACCAGAACATGGTGTCTCATCTAATGATGTGTATGTGTTCAGGTACGATCAGACTTCAAACCAGGTGAGGAGTTTGGAGGACCAGGCGAGCCGGCTGAGCGGGGAGGCCAGAGACGAGAGCAAGATGGCGGACGGCATGCTGAAAGACATCACCAGGATGGAGCGAAGCATCCCTCCGTCCCTGAAGGTAACTGCTGCTGTTAGAGGTCGAAGGAGTCTTGACTGAGGGGTAAGTTCTAATTGTATCAAGTCTCTAACCCGCCGTGTCCTCCCATCATCAGGACGGGGTGGACGTCATGGTTTCCAGGTTGGGTGGTCTGAGGGAGGAAGTGGACGGAGACATTTCAGGCTTCGAGGCGTTGCAGGACGGCGTGCAGCGAGACATGGCCGCCGCCAGGGACCTGCTGACCAAAGGCACGGCCGCCCAGCAGGTACTGAAGGATCATGGGAATCCAGTCTGACATTTAATTTTCCATGGAACTGTCAAAACGTAGATTTGAACTTTTTGGAG
Source organism: Collichthys lucidus (assembly GCA_004119915.2). Classification (NCBI taxonomy): domain Eukaryota; kingdom Metazoa; phylum Chordata; class Actinopteri; family Sciaenidae; genus Collichthys; species Collichthys lucidus. The sequence goes on from CM014089.1 coordinate 1,221,919, forward strand.
AGGTTGTTAGCTTGGTGAGCTATTTTGTCTGGCTCGGCCACATGTTACCTGCTAAGTAGCATATTAGCAATTTGCTTTCCAGCCACAGCGGCAACAAATCCTCCAGTGAGTTGTCACTATGTCAACAAAACACTTCAGAGCTTCTTTAGTCTGGTGCAGTTGTGTTATAACCGCGTGGTCGTCTTTGCAGAAGTTCAACAAGCTGGTGGACAGAGTCAATGTCGCCAAGGCCGACACCGAAGACGCTCTGCAACGCATCAAGAGCAACACCAACGAGCTGGACGACGCACTGAACACCCTGAAAGGTAGACCGACTGAAAACATTCTTTGTTTCCTCTGAAACGTTTCAAAGCGCCGGACTGAACGCGACTCCTCGTTTTCCTCCGCAGGTTTCGATCAGCAGATCGACGGCAACAAAGCTCTGGCTGACGACGCCATCAAACGTCTTCCTGGCATCAACGCCACGATCCAGCAGGCGGTCAGCAGCAATGCTGAGACTCTGTCGGTCTTGGGAGACTTGTCTGATGGTTACCACAGTGCACTGGGAACCATCAACGTGTTGGAGAACGTGGTCAACAATCTGGAGGTAACAGCCGATCATCTTTCTCTGCAGGTCCACTTCCTGAACTTTATCGAGCTGCATTGCTGACTGGGTGTTTGTCTTCATCCTTCAGGAAACATTTGGAACCTTGCCGTCTCAGACTGGTCAGGCGATTGAAGCTTCCAATAAACTGAACCAGGACGTGAAGAATCTGAAGACGAAGGCGGTCGGTGTAGCTGGAGAACTGAACTTTGAGCTGGACGCTGCGAGGAGGCTGGAGGCTGACGCGGATCAGGTGAACTGTCGACACGATAAGATGCAATCCTCCACATCTGTTAAGATCACAACCTGTTGGTCACGGATGGAAATGTTTCTTTTTCAGGCTGCTGTCGATGCGGCTGAAGCGCTCAACAACGCCAAACAGACCCAAGCTGCTGTCGGAAAAACACTGCAAGACATCAACAGTCTGCTCGCTGACCTGAGTGAGTCAAGCTTTTATACTAATGAGGAGACAGCTTTCAATAAAGCAACATGTCACAGAAATCAGTCTGTTTGTTTCACATACCTGTCACCAACCTCTTTCTTCTTCTCCTCCTCCTCAGAAAAGCCCGGCGTTGTGGATGAAAACCTCCTAAAGAAGCTGGAGGACTCTCTGGCCGGCGCTCAGAGCGACGTGGAGGGGCGTCTGAGGCCTCGGCTCAGGGACATGGAGGAGCAGGAGGCCGCCCAGCGCCGCCGGCTGACCGGCATCAACCAGGACATCGACACCATCATGAGAGACATCGCTAACCTGGAGGACATCCTGAATGCCGTCCCCAGCGGATGCTACAACAGCCCGCCCATCGAGGAGCCCTGAGGACCGCCAAGAGTTACAGAACCTGCTGCCAAGTTCTGGTTCCACGGAGTCCTGATCCACAGTAACATCCCTGACATTTGAGCAGTTTTTATTGGCTTGATGGTGAACGCACCAAATGATGATCAGAAAAATGTGATTAAAAACAAGGACGAGAGATTTAAGATGGAAGAGGAGTGGATTAGTTTCAGTCTGCAGCTCTTTATCACACGGTCCATCATTTACTACATTTCCCATCATGCACCTGGACAGTATGTGAAACTGACCTTTTTTTGCATTATTGCACAGAACACCTACAGAACGTATTTAGAACTGATATCTAACGTTTACCTGACAATTAATCTATATTTTCTGTTTGTATTTCTGACACTGATGTCGTCTTTGTGACTGTGTGAATGTTAAAGTTTGTATTTATAAGTTTTTTAATTCTGTGTTTTAATTTGTGACTGACCAGCAGAAATATTTATGTCCTACCTGCTTTGAAATAAAAACCTGCTGCACTTTTTTTCTGATCGACGTGTTTTGATTTCATCATTCTTCACTTTATTTACGTTATGTTTAGTTATGGAAGCCAAATCCTGCCAAAACAAACGTGCAGAGTTAAACCACCTTAAGTTAGACCGATTGTTAATTATGACTGTTGTTGTGTCGTGGAACCAGAAATCATTGAAAGAAGAAGAAACCCTGAAAATCAAAAGTAAATAAAGACGTCGTCAGTGTCACGTTAAAGGAACATTATGTAACTTTATGTCTAACAGTGACGTCTAGTGGATAAAAAACAGACCAGTGACATTTAACTTCATGTTCTGAAGCTTCACAGTTACTTTACAGTTCAAGTTGTTTCCACAACGTGTCAGCAACATTTCACTTTACAACAGAAACACATGACACAGGACAAACTCTGAGCAGATAACTTCACTTCACACCAGCAAACAAATCCATCAGGTCAAGTTCTGGTGCCGACAGCCTGGAAACCGCAGCCTGGTGTCACTGAGGTCACATGTTCACCTGATGTAACGTTACAGAACTGAGCTTACGGAGGTAACTGAACGACCCAACTGTCAGACTTATTGTGGCCTGAAAAGGACCACTGTGTTCATTATCGTTACCATGACGACAGAGGTCACCTGACCGAGGTCAGCTGATACTGAGCGTGTACTTTGGGCCTGCGGAGCAGGAGGCGTTTGTTTTCAGGATCACTGTCAGACAAACAGGACTGTCACTCCAAACCCGCCATCATCATCATGACAACAACCATCATCATCATGACAACAACCATCATCATCATGACAACAACCATCATCATCATCATCATCATGACAACAACCATCATCATCATGACAACAACCATCATCATCATCATCATCATGACAACAACCATCATCATCATCATCATCATCATGACAACAACCATCATCATCATCATCATCATCATGACAACAACCATCATCATCATCATCATCATCATCATGACAACAACCATCATCATCATCATCATCATCATGACAACAACCATCATCATCATCATCATCATCATCATGACAACAACCATCATCATCATCATCATGACAACAACCATCATCATCATCATCATCATGACAACAACCATCATCATCATCATCATCATCATGACAACAACCATCATCATCATCATCATCATCATGACAACAACCATCATCATCATCATCATCATGACAACAACCATCATCATCATCATCATCATCATGACAACAACCATCATCATCATCTTAATCATCATGACAACAACCATCATCATCATCATCATCATGACAACAACCATCATCATCATCATCATCATGACAACAACCATCATCATCATCTTAATCATCATGACAACAACCATCATCATCATCATCATCATCATCATGACAACAACCATCATCATCATCATCATCATGACAACAACCATCATCATCATCTTAATCATCATGACAACAACCATCATCATCATCATCATCATCATGACAACAACCATCATCATCATCTTAATCATCATGACAACAACCATCATCATCATCATCATCATGACAACAACCATCATCATCATCTTAATCATCATGACAACAACCATCATCATCATCATCATCATGACAACAACCATCATCATCATCTTAATCATCATGACAACAACCATCATCATCATCATCATCATCATGACAACAACCATCATCATCATCATCATCATCATCATCATCATGACAACAACCATCATCATCATCATCATCATGACAACAACCATTAGTGGCTTAGGTGCACGAACAGAAGACGAACAGTCCGGCACAGGACACAGGGAGACCAGAACTTCTATAGACACACAGGTGGAGACAATCAGGAATCACAGCAACAGGTGACCTGAAACAAGAAGGCAGGTCAATTTCAAAATAAAACAGGAAATGACGAGACAGAACAAAAATCCAGTTCTTCAACTTTTAGATTATGGAGCTGTGTGTGTGTGTGTGTGTGTGTGTGTGTGTGTGTGTGTTTGTGAGTGTGTGTGTGTGCGTGTTTGCGTGTGTGTGTGTGTGTGTGTGTGTGTGCTGATCGTTTCACACACATGGACTCAAACATCACATATAGATATTTCTGTTCATATTTCATGTCCTGTTGTTTCTCTTTTGTTGCAGTTTGCACAATAAACGTTCACATTGATAAATCAGATGTTCATTTTAAAATTATACACCGTCCACCTACATTATTTAAAGATAAAACAAACAGAAGAGGAGTTCATCATAAAAACTTAATGAAAATTAAATCAACATCTCCAACAGTCCAAAATAAGAGAATTAAATGTGGACTCTTGAATATCAGGTCTTTGTCCTCTAAAGCTGTCTTAGTCAATGAATTAATATCTGATTATGATATTGATTTGTTCTGTCTCACTGAAACCTGGCTGCAGGAGGATGAATATGTAGCTTAAATGAATCCACTCCTCCGAGTCATTATAATACTCATGTTCCTCGAAGTACTGGTCGAGGTGGAGTTGGAGCCATATTTGACTCAAGTCTATTAATAAATCCCAAACCTGAACTAAATTATAATTCATTTGAAAGTCTTGTTCTTAGCCTCACTCACCCAACCTGGAAAACTTCGCAGCCAATTCTATTTGTCACAGTATATCGAGCTCCAGGTCCTTATTCTGAATGTTTATCTGAATTTGCATCAGGCTTGATCCTTGAAACAGATAAAGTAATTATTGTAGGTGATTTTAACATTCATGTGGACAACCACAATGATAGTCTTAGTACTGCGTTTATCTCTCTATTACACTCAATCGGCTTCTGTGTTTTTGTTGAGATATTATTGTCTCATTTCCACTGAGAGTCACTTTTTAGTTCATTGCTATTGTATTATTCATTTCATTATAGTCAGACTTGCTGTTGCATTAAATGGACACTGGGTGGCAGCACTTACCAGCAGCGTCCTGATACAAATAAAATTGATTTGATATTGATGTGATGATTTTACAGCAGTTTGTTTGTACTTGTACGTTTTTACATGAAGCTGTGCAGAGGGAGCAAAGTTTAAAGACATGACAGACTAAAAGACTCAAAAAAAGGCTCCTTTTTTCACACTGAATTTTTTAGTGTGAAAAAGGAACCTTTTAGAAAGGAGTCTTTTAGTCTGTCATCAGAGAATATAAAACTTGTTTTGCTTCATTCACATTGACATAATTCCATCAGTGTTATTTCATAGTCAGAGATCAGAAGAAGTTGTGGGTGGAGGGCTCAGTGTGAAAAAGGCTGACAGACAACAAGAGGAAAGACAAACGAGCACAGAGAGGGAGAGGAGTTGATGAGCGTGCACAGCTGCAGATATGAATCTGTTCTCAGTGGTTATTAGGACTCATAAAAAACTGTGAAAGCGAATCAACACTTCCTTTGGTGCAGCAGACGGGCTGTGTGGGTTTCTGCTCTGCAGCCTCCTCACCGTCAGCTGCACTTTTTCACACTGATCACACAATGACAGTTACAAGCATCGACTGTGGGTAAAGACAAAAAAACAGTTTGATTGATTCTGTAAAGGCGACAGTTTAATGACAGTTTCTCCAGCCTGACCCCAACTTGTAACATCATACAACATATTAGGACATGTGGGAAAGGACCAGAGCGTGCAGACACTTTGAACAACATCAATACAAAGACAATTTCTAACCCATCTGTTCATTTTGAACAGGGTTCAAATCTGACTGGAAATGATGTCATATAGAACTTTATGGAAATATATTTCTGCAGTAACTTTAGTTTTTCTCTGTGAAGCATTTTGTGACTCTGTCTTGAAATGTGTCACATAAATATGAATCTTAATTCACGTATAATCAGTAACTATACCGAAGCTGTAACAGTCAAGTGTCATTTTATTGGCTGATCAAAAATAAACACAGCCATCATTTTGCCCACATTCAAAGTTCAGCCCGACTGATGGAGCCGCTGTGTCATCATTTTATAGCAGTTGTAGCTTCAGAGCAGCTCGCTCTGCTGTTTGTTCATGTGTGTAAACAACAGTGTCATCAGCGTAGAGATTTACATCCACACCGACACAATTAGAAAAGGGGGTCAGCACTGAACCTTCATTTCCTATGAGTATACAAGGCACAATGAAAAGTGGAAAGAAACTGGAGGATCAGAATAACACCACAGCACAGAACTGAACTGCAAATATATATGTGTGTGTATATGTATTTATATTGTTAGCAGGACTGTAGCTAAGCTGTGCATCAAAAGATACATTTAACAAGCAACAACAAGACGTCACAATTCAACATTTCTGACTGCTGATCAAAGTGACCAATGAGATGAACTGATGAGATTTGATGGTGAGAAAAGGCGAGCAGAAAACAGTCAGTCAGCATGTGTGCAGTTGGTGGACGGTCCCTTGTTTCTGAGGATCATCAGCAGAGAGAGTCCACAGCAGTACACCAGACTCTTCACTATCAGCACTGTGTACAGCAGACACAACAGCTTCACCTTGTACTGAGACGGACGAGAAGCTGCTGGTGGAGATGTTGATGGTGGAGTTGATGGTGGCGGTGTTGATGGTGGCGGTGTTGATGGTGGAGGTGTTGGTGTTGATGGTGGCGGTGTTGATGGTGCTGGAACCTCTGCAACAGAAAAGGAGTCCAAAAGAAATGTGAGTCCTCTGCTCCTCTGCTCTCTTTGCCAGCGTCTCCACATGAAGCTGAATCACTGCTGAACACAGTCACCAAGCCTTCATTACCTTGTTCTGTTTGGGCCTCCACTGTGCCCCCCTCGTGCTGGACGGAGCAGCGGTATTTATATGTGCTGCTCTCGTGCCCATGGATCAGTAAGATGGAGGCGGTACATCCCGACTCTCTGAGCTCCAGCTGCTCTCCCACATCACGGTGCACCTCCTCCAGAGGACCGTCCTCCTTTTGTCTTTTCCAGGAGAACTTGACCAGAGGAGGAAACATGGCTGAGGCCAGACACAGCAGGGAGCTCTTCCCCTCCAGGTGGGCTCTGGATGCTGCTGGGTACACGCTCACCACGGGCTTCACTACCTGCTCATCTGAAGTTTGACAGCAGCAACAAGCAGCACAGACACACATTGACACAGTCAACAGCAGCTTACAGCACTGCACTGCATTCAGTGTGATCCTGGAAACTACATGGACTCTGATCACTAAACTACTCATCACTACAGCACAAAGTTCACTACATATACTGTATTCAGCTTCATGTCAAACACACTTATCATGTCATGTCATCACATGTTGCAAAATAAAGACACTTCACTTTGTTTCTTTCTTTGAATGGAGTCCATTCACTATAATGTCACATTCATGACTATTACTGACAATAGAATAGAACAGAATGATGAAACTGACCTTCATATAGTGGACAATTGTTTTTCTGTGTCAGCGTTAATATACATATTATTAGAAGTTACATATTTACCTACACACAGAATGCAACTGTCATTTGAATGATTACAATATCCAGAACATATTATACATTTACCACCATATACTTTAGCCCAGCCACTAAGAAAACTAATCAATACATCATCATTTCATAAAGATTTGAACTTTGAGACACAATTACAATGATATGTTGGGATTTGTCAAATGGAATAAAGACTGCTGTATAATAGAATATAAAAAAGATCAGACTTTATTGATTCATGACGGGAACTTCACATAGAATTTAATAGAACCTAATATAATATAATAATCTAAGTCTTGTATGAATGATAATGTGTGCAGTATCTGACACAGAATATTTACCACCATATACTTTACTAAATATATTTACTGTTATAGATTTGAACTGATGGGAAGCATCATATAATATTTATATTGAGTGTATTAAGATACAAATATATATGTATGTGTGACATTATATATCATCCTATGTCATTTATAGAAATATATAAATTAGTATGCATACATTCTATTTATTGTAATATCATATTCAGTATGTGTTTGCCTTCATGTACAAATATATCTTCCACATAAAGACATATTTAATTGAATTCTTTCAGACCTCAGTATAGATCACTCTATTTTAATTCATCTTCAAACCTGGGTGGGCTTCAAGGACTCTGCACTTGGTTGGTTTGACTCTTTTCTTTTAGGAAGAAGCTTCTCGGTCCCACAGGTAATTGTTCTTCTTCGTCAGCTCACATTACCTGTGGTGTACCGCAAGGTTCAATTTTAGGTCCACTTTTATTTTCCATGTATAAGCTCCCTCTTGGCCGAATCATTGAACGCCACATTGTTTCTTTCCGTTGTATGCAGATGACACACAGATATACCTGAGACCTGCTGACCCTAGAAGCCTGGCTGCTGTGTTAGACTGTCTTAGTGATGTGAAGTGCTGGATGAAACTCAACAACTCAGAATCTGAAATCATGTTGCTTTATCCTCCATCCACACCAGCTCCATTCTCACCTCTTGGTCCATATTCCCACTGCCCGTAATCTAGGAGTCATTTTTGATTCAAACCTCAGCTTGAAAATCATCAGTGAAGTTGTTCAGTCTTGTTTCCTTCAGTTCGAAACCATCTCCACAATCAAAACAATCATTTCCCGCTCCGACTTAGAGAAAGTTAAACATGCACTAATATTCTCCAGACTCGACCACTGCAACTCACTTCTCTCTGGCATGAATCACAAATCACTCTGTGGCCTCCAACTTGTGCAAAATGCAGCAGCTCAGCTCCGTGCTGGTTTTACCAGACGACAGCACGTCACACTGATTTCAGCTTCTCTTCGTTTTAGAATTGATTTGAAGATTTTACTGATCACTTTTAAAGCACGGCAGGGTCTGACTCCAAGTTACATATCAGAGATGTTGACACCTCATGAGCCCGGCCCGCAGCCTCAGGTCCTCAGGTGGTTCCAAAGTCCAGGCTCAAAACTAAAGGTGAGCGGGCGTTTGCCATCAGGGCCCTCGACTTTGGAACGTCCTGCCCGAGGACATGAAGCTCGCACAGTCAGCGAATTCTTTGAAATCACTTCTTAAAACACGTTTTATAGACTTGATTTTATGTGACGTCGTCTTTTAACTTTTTCATTTCAATTCATTTATTCTATTTTTATTGTTTTATTTTATTTTTGTGGTTGTTTATGTCATTTATGCATTACTTAACATTTTTAGATTTTTTAAAAATTTCTTTATATTACTAAATGTTGTTGGTTTTTATTTAGTATTTTGTTGTATGAGTATTATGTTTGTCTGTCAAAGCATTTTGTAAACGCCGTTCTTAAAGGTGCTATAAAAATGAAGGTATTATTATTATTATTATTATTATTATTATTATTATTATTATTATATGTACCATGATATAAAATACAGTTGTCATGAGGTAAATTTGAGCATTTCAAATGATTTATTAATTATCCTTCAACATATTTAAAGTTATATACTTTTAAAAATACATTTACTGACATATATTAAATGATCTTTCATATCATATATTATCCTGTTGTATAAAAACAAGAGATGGTGCTGAATTACTGAGATGATCAAATACTGTATATCTGTAACATTGCCAATATCAAACTTTTCCTATATGAATCAGTTTGATGTGGTGCAGAAATAAAGAATAACTTCAGCTGTGCAGTGAGATTTAAACATCTTTTCATGAATTATGAACCTTTTTTATGGAACAATAGCTGCATGGCTGCAAGAATTCTCTACTAATGATGAACAAACTAACATGTAAAGCCTGAAGCAGCAGAAACTCGTTAAAACACATTTTCAACTTGTTCAAGAAACAACTGAAGGAAAATGAATGTTTATTCTTACCTGTTACATACAGTTTAGTTCCAGAGCCAAAGATGAAGTGCCACCCAGAGGGATCACAGTGAAAAAGCGTAATACAAAAACCTGCTGCTGTTGAATGTGTCAGCTGAGAGTCCAGATGAACACAAAACAATCCTTTCAGAAAGTCCAAGCATGAAGTGATTGTGAATCAAGTCAAAGTCACTCCACAATAACTGAGTCCAACACCTTTGCAGGCTCTCTGAACACTTTCTAAACACTTTGACATCCAGAATCAGTCTGCTGTCTGTGAGGAGCTGCTGAGTGCCTTTCCCTCTCAGGAACCTGCTCATCCCTCCTTCACACAGGAGGATTTCCAACAGCTGCTGGGCAGGTGCAAGCCTGGCAAGGCACCAGGGCCAGATGGCATCCCAGCTAAGGGGCTCAAGCTCTGTGCCATGGAGCTCTCTGCCATCCTCCACTCTATCTTCTGTCAGTCCTACAGGACAGCATCAGTACCCACACCCAAAGCTCCAGCTTTCTGCTCCTGTTCTGGTCCAGCCCAACTCCTGTAAGCAGTTCATCGTTGAAGTGGATGCTTCTGATGCAGGGTATGGTGCCGTATAATCCCAGTTTGTCGGTCCTGATAAACCCCTGCACTTGTCTGTCTCCCACAGAGCCAAAGTATGACGTTGGTAACCGCGAGCTGTCAGCCATCAAGCTGGCTCTGGAGATGTGGAGGCATTGGTTGGAAGGGACAGAGAAACGAATCATTGCCCGGATGGACCACGAGAATCTGGACTACATCCAGGCGGCCAAACGACTGAACTCTCACCAGGCCAGGTGGGCTCTGTTTTTAGTAGATCTTCCAGGTTCCTGTAACATCAAGCCGGGCACTTTCTCCACCTTTACTCCAATGAAGATTCCAGCTCTACTCTGGACAACATCCTACTTCCCGGACATGTCGTAGCTCAGCTTACCTGGGGTATCGAGAAGGCGGTACTGAAGGTAAACATCATCAACCTGACCCTGGTAACGGCCCTGGGAATCACTTGTTTGTTCCCGACTCTGTCCGTTCCCAAGTGCTGCCAGTGCAAGGAACCGTAACTCCTGAACCTGTCATGAAGAGGCAAATATTAACCGATATTAGCCAGTGCAACCCAAAGCCTATTCAGAAATGGATGCAAATGGGCCGCAAGTCCATTTTGAGCTGCTGGGCAAATGTTGCAAAGTCTACAAAATAACAAATACATACATACAAAAAAACATCGGAGGCCAATGGCCCAAATTTGGCCGAGATTGACCGGCCCATCTGGCATTTGCCCGGTAGCACAGACTGCCAGTCCAAGCCTGCCTGGGGGCATTCGGTTAAATTCCCAAAACCCAACGAGCTCACAAAAGCTGTTTTCGCTTTGTCTTCTTCGTTCATTCCAATCTGATAATACCCCGATTTCAAGTCGAGAACGCTGAACCATTTGGACCCAGACAAAGCAGACAGGGACTCCTCCAGGTTTGGCAGGGGATAGGCATCCTTAACAGTCTGCAGGTTCAGTCTTCTATAGTCAATACACAAGCAGATGTCACCATTCTTCTTACGGACCACATCAATGGGTGATGAAAATGGCGACTCTAATTCTCAAATGACACCAGCATCGATGGTGGAGAGAGGTGGAATGATCACATCCTGCTCCGACTCATTGCTGAGGATTACTGGGATCTTCTTATGGGATTGGCTTGGGAGCATAACCAAAGAGTTCTTGACACACAGCCCACCTGGCAGTGGTGAGGCTGGATGCTCCACAAGCACTCATTGACCAGGAGACAGGATGCTGGCGTGGATGAAGCTATCGATGAGGGTAGTGTGGGCAGCAGGAATGAGAATAGGAGACTTGCTGGCTAACCTCACCACTCCATCGCTGCCCACCTGTTGTTGCTGATGGCGGATCTGTAGCAGTTTGAGCACTGCTTTGTAGCCGTGAGTGGTCGGCTGGAAGTTGCCGTATTTACTCCCTGTGTACTGTTTGTATAGCGGCTCCAAAGGGCTCCACCGTCAGGAACAACAAGGGCTAGCGTGGATACATCCAAATCGACACTCAGGAACTCACTGGGGAATGTGACCACCATCTCCACATATCCAAGATAAGAACTGCTTGTCCTGCAACTCCTTCAGCTTGCAACAAATCACACAAAGACTTCACTGGTTCTAGAACGACACCGGGATCGTAGTGACTTGCGATCCTGTATCCAACAGACAATCAAACTCTTCACCAGCAATTTTGATGTTGGCTGTGCAGCGGGATCCGCCCAAACCTTTGGGTGGCCTAGCTGGAACAGCAGGGTTGATCTGGGTTACTTCATGACATTCAACATGGTTTCTCTGGTTGGGACATTGTGGGTCCACAACAGTTCCGGTTCATCCCACAACTGGAACTGGCTCGAGTTTAAAGAATGTCTTGAAGGAATGTCTGATCTCTGCCATCTTTGCTGCTTTTCAGCAAACTGCTTCCTCTTTACGGCGACCAGTGCGGAGTTCGGGGGATTGTCACAGTGAGTCTGTATATGGCCATCTTCACCACACCGATAGCAGTAGCCGGCTTTGGGAACAGAAGAAGTCTTCTGCCCCTCCCCAACCTTGAGCTGGACTGGCCTGCAGTGAGGGTTGCAAGCTGCTTCTGTATATCGGCCAGTTGCTGAGCGAGTTGCTGCGTGAGGTTGGTGAGTGCAGCAATCTCTCCTTTCCCTGCACCGTCGTTGTAGGCATACTGCGTGTGAGTTGCAGCTCGGGATCGTGATGGCCCGAGATGTTGCTCCATGCGGATGGTTTTTGCAGCTTCACGATCCTCCTCCGTTCGCAGAAGGAGCAGAAATTCAGCAAACGACGGGGGATCATGTTTACGTTGCTTTAACTGGAGTTCTGTGATCAGGGAATTGTCCCAGCAGCCACGACAAAACTGAGGCAGTGGGTGTCGACCAAAGTCTTTGTTTGCAACTCCGCCTCGTTTCACAGCCTGATTCAGCGTCACCTGCAGACGTTGCAAATAGTGGGACGGCTTCTCCCCATCATCCTGAAATGTGTCCATGAATTTGGCGTATAGCTCATCGCCATCCTGCACCGTGCCCTACGCTGAGTCAAGTGTCTGTAGGTACACTGTTGGCGGAGTGTCGGGTCTCAGGAGCTTAACCACATCAGCAGCAGGTGGTAACAAGCTGTCGAAGGTCTTACGTGAGCGTTGTAGGTCAGACACGGCAGGATCTTGTAATAGCAGCTCAACTCCAGAGCGCCATATTCCATAATCTGACTCGTTTTGAGGTCTGGGCAATCTTCCAGAGAAGGCTCTGAGACGCGTTGTAGGGTCCATAGCACTGTCGTCATTCTTGACGATATGCTCGACCACATAGCGTTCAACTTCAGGTGGATTGACGTTGGCGTGTGACATGGCTGGAAAAGGGGATCTTGAAGCATGCTGAGCTGTGGGGCCTGGCTGAACTCTTGGCCGGGGTTCAGTGTTGTGGTCTGAAGCAGCAAGACCAACTGGACGACCAGAGATGGCAGCAGAAAGCAGCGGTGTCTTTCCAGCATCCTCTGAAGGAGACTCAACATAAGTGGCAGTGGGATTGAGCTGGGTCACTGACTGCCCAAGCAGAGACATCACCCCGTTCAGGACAACCGCGAAATCTTGGCGCGACTTTTTGTAATTCAGAAAGGTAATTCTTAGTTTGCAACTTCCCTACCTCATGCACGCAGACTGTAGATAGATCCAAGATCTCGTAAGTAACCTCATCGCCATTGCACTCATATAGAGATGGTAAAATTAGACGTAATGCAGCTAACGCAGTGCCCGCACTGTATTCAACCACAATTGAATAAAGACACAGTACAAATACAAATGGTCATTCATAGGAAAATAAATACAATATGTACAGGAAACTTCATCAATTGGCATTATATAATTTGAAAGCACACATCATCTATAATATGCAGAGGAAAGGGACTCAAGCTTCACTCGTGATGGCGAAGTGCGACCAAAATATAACAGGCCAACAGTGAGTGTCCAGTGGAAGGAGAGGGGGACAGAGTCAGTATTGGGAAGTGTATGTAATGAATGTATGGCCGTTAATAGGTCGCACGGCAAAGGTTTAGGGGAAAAGTGTGGCTGCATACAAGAGCCTCCTACCAGCCCGACCAGAGCGGAGGGAGGAATGGACTTTATTCCAGCAGCAGAACAAAGAGGACCATTTTAATCTTTAGCTCCAATATTTTCTTTGGAATTTGTTGTACTATTCTACAAAATGTCCAAATGATATATGTCTGCTCTTTGAGCCTTTCATCTATATTGTGTTAGTGTGTGTTTGTGTCTGATCCAAATATGAATCAATAGAATCTGAAATAACTCCCTCAGTTCAGTGTGTTTGTGACTCTGGCTGAGATGGAGGTGAAACATGTGAACCTGGGCTGTGGTTTACTGCTCTCTTCCTGTCACAAACACTGTTTGACATCTGTTCGTCTGTTGGTTTTTGTACAGGCTGCTCGCATCATTTCTCACTGTGGGGATCAGACTTCCCACAGGAGCAGTAGTAGGTGGCTGAATGAGAGAGTTTAACTTTCTGGATCTTTAACTCACAGCCGTTCTGTTTATTCACAGCTGAGAAATCATTTTTCTCAGGATGATTGTAACTTGAATCTAATTGACCATTTTTTCTGTTAATATCAAGAATCACTCTGAATGTTTCTGTGTCTTTCTTCTGGTACCAGTATACATAACTACCGTCACACAGGTCAGTTCGTCCACAGCTGAAGGAAACTTCTTCACCAACTCTCCTGGTCAATGTTAAATCATCCTGAATCAGCTCTGCTGCCATGGCAACCAGCGCTGTAGAGAAACAGCCAGACAGATGAAGGTCAGTGTGACAGTGTTTGTTACAGGTCGACTTTGTCGGCTCCTGATTGGCTGGAAACACTCACCTGAACACAGACAGCACAGAGCAGCAGCTGGGAGGAAAAGCATTGTGTGCAGTGGTGTTTCCTCTGGGGAACCTGGGGAGAAGTGGCGCTCTGATGCAGCTGAGGCCAAACAAGGACGAGCTGTGAGATCAGACGAGGGCCACGTGCTTTCTAACAGGTCCTCAGACCTCCCATCAGCCCCTGCTGCTGATTGACAGCTCGGCTGAAGCTGTCGTGTGGTTTTCCATGGCTGCAAAAAAACAATGTGGGTGACGATGATGCAGAAATACAAGAAAACATTCATGTCAGCACAAACACATTGAGGTTGGTGGTGAATTTAGTAACACAGACTGTTATCTGTTGTTTAACAGCTGTGATGAAAAGACCAAAGTACAAATCCACTAAACTCCTCAGCTGTGATTTGAAGCCTTAAACGTCCCCTTACATTTCTGTCATTTCATGTCATCATTTCATTTCTATGACACCTCAAAGCTTTTCCACACACAGTATCACATCTTTATTTGTATTCTGTCGTTCAGTCTCTTCATTAAAGCTACATGATGTTTGACTGAGTGAAACATTCAAAGCCAAGACTCCATCAAATGGAACATTTCTACATGTCTGCTGCATCGGTTCACACACATTTCCCCAAAATCCAGCCGGACACATTTGGTGTTTTTCTCAACTTTGGGATCTCCACTAGAAGGTCAAAGAAAGTTCAGAGGGTTAGTTTGTAAAGACGAAGCCAGCGGAGGCTTGAGAAGACTTGAAATCCAGGTGTGGTCCTCATATCTGAAGCAGTGCTTATGGTGCTGTTCCCTGGAAGCAGCTCAGGGCTCTGCTCTCTACTTCCTCCATGTAGAGGTCAGCCACAATGGGAGACACTGGTGAAGCCACCACAGCTGTGCGTCTGCCTGGAAAAACCCTCCTTGGGTTTGAAATAGGTGCTATTCAGGCAGAGGCTGGGCCCGAAAAGTCCAAGTGCAAATGAAAGGACTAAATATGTTGTTTGTAACTGAGCTTTCAAAGCACACATACAAGTGTTTTCTGATCTGATCAAACTAGCAGCAGGACCACATCATTTGTCTGTGTCTTTCCAAACTCTCATTACATTTAGGATGCTGACAGAATATCTGATCTGAAAACATTTGATAGAATATATTAGAAATGATCTCTCTGTTGTTCATAGATGTTCTTCACTTTAAACCTGTAGTTATCACCTCATACTACAGTTTCTATGACAGTACTTCTATCTGTTCTGTGCTGCTGTGAAGAATCAAACCTTCACACTGCTGCCCTCTAGTGTCTGCAACAACACACGGTTTCAAAGTGTGCTGCTACTTTCACCACGACTACAACTGTTTCTGCTGCGACTGTTGCTGCCTTTGATGCTGTTGTGTCTGTCACTTGTATTTTGTTTTTCTCTTTTGATTTGAGATGTTCTGTTTCATTTTGAAATCACACCGTCATTGAGAGTTACTGTTACTTGATCAAACTGGTGTTTATGTGGAGCAGGACCAATGAGCAGCATCTCACTTTGATCAGAATTTAGGAGCTGGAAATGATGTGACATCCAGTTTTTCACAGCAGACAAGCATGCCTCTGACTGAATCCTCTGTGAATGATGGTCTGCCTTTATAGACACACACAGCAGAGTGGAACCAATTTTAAGGATAGAAAAGTGAAATACAGTTTAGTAACTCATTAGATTAATAGTAAAAGCTGGACCAGAATCAGAAGATACTAAATTCGACAGGAGCCACGGTATGAGCAACAATAAGCAGACAGACACGAGAGTAACAGTTGAGTAGCCACTCTTATAAATTTTAACAGTGGACAAGATAATTTGCCTGGTTTGTACAGAATTCAAAATTAAAACAATTAAAAGTAGTGTGCACACTAGAAAATAAGAAAAATGTCAGCTGGGGCCCTTAAACCAAATAAAATGTTGTTTCAAGTTCATTTGTTGCGGAGTTACTGCAGTTCACCTGATTCCAGGATCAAAGTGAGGCACTTTGGTCTTGTAGTGTAATGTCAGTGTGTAATGTTTGTGTGAATAGGTGTGTACGTGGATCTCCTCGGTGCTGGACTTTCTTCACAATACTCGGCTCGCCATCGGTTTCAGCAGGAAGTGTGTCCTGAACCACATTCAGTCCTCCAAAAAAAACCCTGACCTATAGACAGGGTCAGAAAATTTACATTCAGCAGCATCTTTCTCAGATGCATCATCAGGGATACTCTGTCAAAAGATGCACACCTTTACATCTAACTCCAACATAAATATTATTATCTAATATCTATTCAAATCTTAAATCTGTTTTAGTTGTTCAACATTCAGTCTTAAGTCTTAAGTATCATTTATGAGAACTAAACAAGTGCTCACACATTTACCTGCTGTTCCTGTGAACAGGGTTCAATAATAGCTACAGTAAGTAACCATTAACATTCAAAATATCATTTATCAGCACCATGTGCAAATAAAATAACAGCACACATCCTGAGTAAAAACTAAGAGGTATTAAAGAAGTGTGCTTAATTTACTCTTACACTATATAGGCCTATTCATGAAAGAGCAATGCACCAAAAATGACCCTCTACTAACTTTAAGCTCAGTTAAAGTAACATAGACGCCTTCAATAAACTACATAGAACAAATTAAATATTGTTACATTCATCACATATGAAATGACTCATTTTCCCTTTTAGATATATTCACATCAGCATGAAATGATAACCCCAATGTAAACATGTTCAGAAATATTGCAGCATTATTCTCTTCAGTTCACTCTCATAACCTTAACCCTCAAACGACCCCAAGCACATTTATTTATGTGTTTTTTGATTTTACTTTCTACCATATTTTTATCATTTCTGCATGCATAATGTTGAAAATCTGCCAGGTTGTGTATTTTTGTGTGTTCTTGAAATTTTTAGTCGATTTTTAATTTTTAGCCTAATGTAAAAAAAATGCTAGCGTTTAAGACCCTACACACATAAATGTGCGCATTGAAACCCATTCAAACCACTATTTTTGATCCTGCTCAAATACAAAGTATGAAACATGCATATTTCTCATTCTCTGCTTTTTTCGAGGCCTTGGGCTTTAAATGTGTGATCTGAGCTGTTTCCTTGGCGGTGACGTCATTTTTGCTGTATATGCCAAAGGGAGGAAATACCTGCTTTTTCCAGTAGAGGGCACTCGCACTTCATCCCCCCTCCTCCCCCGACACAAACTCTGATTCGTCAAGTTTGTGTGGGTGTATCAGTAAGTGTGTGTGGGAATGTATGCGTGTGTGTGTGTGTGTGCACGCGCACGTGTCCACAGCATACACGTTGCCGATAGCGCAAAGCGCAGCGAGCTTTAGTGGCATTTTTCATGACTTTTCCAAAGCCTGTTTCATGTGTATTTTTCATGCAAATGTTCAAAGCAGCACAACATTTTTTGTTAATAAATCATAAAACACACATCTACCAAGTCGTCCTGCAGAACTTTGATATAAACAAAACACAGCATTTTTCCCAGTACATGAAAGTTAGAGTACCAAAACAGGTCGCGATTTTGTTTACACACCTGCAGCACGTTACACATGAGATTATTTTTATATTTTTATTTATTTTTTTATATATTTTTTATTAACATTATTATATTGTACTACGGAGATGATAAATCTTGCCGTTAGCTACACGATGCTACATGGGAGGAGAACGATCCACGGATGGACGGACCTGGATTCCACCACAATTCGGGCATACACCAGGCTCTTTCTTTTGGTCGGTGTCTACAGCACCCGTGGTGAATCAACCCTCAGACTTTGGGAGTGCGGTCCCTGTAGGCTGGTACTGGAGCGTCCTGGCATTCATCTGTGCCCATTGGATTTCATCATTTCTGGACCTCCACAGCGCTCGCTGCGGTTAGGGAGGAAAATGCGCTCAACCACTGTGCAAGGAGCATTACTGCACAATCTGCAGCTCCGGCCTCCCATGAAATGTTGTGTACTCTTATGTTATGTTGTTGTTATTATTGTTATTCATATAGTTCTTGATCCGTTTTATGTTTTATGTTATAATAAATAGCGGAAATGTCAATACGTGAGATTCTTTGTTACAGCACAAAAAGGGTTAAAAAAAACATTAATATTTGATATATGATTAGAACTGATGCTGGTTTAAACATTTTTTTTTTAATTTTAAAGAAATATTCATTTATAAGATTTTTATAGCTTGATATGTTCATGCACACTTTTCTTTGTCGATGGGTATTTTATGAAAAATGACACTACAAAAAAATAAATGATGCATATAAACACTAAGATGCAATAATCAAAACATTAATAATCCAGCTTGCACAAAGTATACTGAAAATAAGTAATTTTTTGTGTTTTTTAGACCAAAAAATGAAGGTGCATCATGACAAACACTTGGCCATTTAAGGGTTAAAAATTAAAGAAAGTCATGAATATTTGATATGTATAATTAGGGCTGATGCTGGTCTAAACAAATAAAATATATATATATATATATATATATATATATATATATATATATATATATATATATATATATATATATATATATATATATATATTAATTTATAAGATTTTTATAACTTGATATGTTCATGCACACATTTATGTGTTGAAGGGTATTTAACGTAATTATTTTGAAGGGTAACCAGAGGGTTAATATCACCAATGCTTTCTTTAGCACTCGAATAAACAAGGGTAGAATAGCAGCAGAGCAGCTAAATGCACATTTCTCCACGTTGCTCGGTGTGTATGAAGGTGAAGCTCGCCGGTGTCGGACCTCAGCAGCTCTCCAGATGAAGGACAAGCGGTTAGCCTGTTAGCCACAGAGCTAGCATTAGCATCGACGACAGTAAGTGTCAACAAGTTTTTTCCATCGGATAATCGACTCTTCTGACCGACGCAACTCAGTTCCGGACTCTAGTGGGTGAGTGCTCCGACTCTTTTTCTCTTTTTCACAGGTAAACTCCGGGTTTTCCTCCTGTTTTCTCTCCTCTTTTAACATGCGCTTTTCTGGCTGAAGTCAGAAAGGACCGGACAACAGCCGCTTTGTACTTCGCTTTTCTGGCTGAAGTCGGAAAGGACCAGGACAACAGCGGCTTTGCACTTCGCTTTTCTGGTTGAAGTCAGAAAGGACCGGGACAACAGCGCGCTTTGCACTTCGCTTTTCTGGCTGAAGTCGGAAAGGACCGGGACAACAGTGGCTTTGCACCTCGCTTTTCTGGCTGAAGTCGGAAAGGACCGGGACAACAGCGGCTTTGCACTTCGCTATTCTGGCTGAAGTCGGAAAGGACCGGGACAACAGCGGCTTTGCACCTCGCTTTTCTGGCTGAAGTCGGAAAGGACCGGGACAACAGCGGCTTTGCACCTCGCTTTTCTGGCTGAAGTCGGAAAGGACCGGGACAACAGCCGCTTTGCACTTCGCTATTCTGGCTGAAGTCGGGAAGGACCGGGACAACAGCCGCTTTGCACTTCGCTATTCTGGCTGAAGTCGGAAAGGACCGGGACAACAGCCGCTTTGCACTTCGCTTTGAGACGACAGGCTGAGCGTGGCTTGCGTAGCTTCTGATTGGCTGCTGAGACTAGGTACCCCCCACGTGGGGCGACGTGAACGGTGTGGTGCATTTAATTGTAATGGGAAAATTAACGCTTTAGCGATTGAACATTGAATCTTTGAATAACTTAGTCTGCTTTAACGAGTTTCTTTGTTTTCTGGACAAAATGATCCTCCATGATCTTTGAACACTTTGTTTTGTTTCCTCCATCATCATCTTTTCACATTATGCTTCTGTTTGGAGCTACTTGCCGACCCTCAAATACAGCAAGAGATTTGATGTGGAATAATTTGTCCATCTCTGTGTGTTCATTCAGTTATGAGTGCTGCGTGCCAGTTGTTGACTGCACCAGTTCTTTGGGGCCACTAAATGCAGAGGGCCGGCCCTGAGTTTGGACACACCTTCTCATTCAATGCTTTTTCTTCATCTTTGATTATTTTCTACGTTTTCCATGAATACTGACGACATCTAAACTGTGAAACAACAAAAGTTGTTGTCTGTCATCAGAGAATATAAAACTTGTTTTGCTTTATTCACATTGACATAATTCCATCAGTGTTATTTCATAGTCAGAGATCAGAAGATGTTGTGGGTGGAGGGCTCAGTGTGAAAAAGGCTGACAGACAACAAGAGGAAAGACAAACGAGCACAGAGAGGGAGAGGAGTTGATGAGTGTGCACAGCTGCAGATATGAATCTGTTCTCAGTGGTTATTAGGACTCATAAAAAACTGTGAGAGCGAATCAACACTTCCTTTGGTGCAGCAGACGGGCTGTGTGGGTTTCTGCTCTGCAGCCTCCTCACCGTTAGCTGCACTTTTTCACACTGATCACACAATGACAGTTACAAGCATCGACTGTGGGTAAAGACAAAAAAACAGTTTGATTGATTCTGTAAAGGCGACAGTTTAATGACAGTTTCTCCAGCCTGACCTCAACTTGTAACATCATACAACATATTAGGACATGTGGGAAAGGACCAGAGCGTGCAGACACTTTGAACAACATCAATACAAAGACAATTTCTAACCCATCTGTTCATTTTGAACAGGGTTCAAATCTGACTGGAAATGATGTCATATAGAACTTTATGGAAATATATTTCTGCAGTAACTTTAGTTTTTCTCTGTGAAGCATTTTGTGACTCTGTCTTGAAATGCGTCACATAAATATGAATCTTAATTCACGTATAATCAGTAACTATACCGATCCATTTCATCTGGATGAAGCTGTAACAGTCAAGTGTCATTTTATTGGCTGATCAAAAATAAACACAGCCATCATTTTGCCCACATTCAAAGTTCAGCCCTAATGATGGAGCCGCTGTGTCATCATTTTATAGCAGTTGTAGCTTCAGGGCAGCTCGCTCTGCTGTTTGTTCATGTGTGTAAACAACAGTGTCATCAGCGTAGAGATTTACATCCACACTGACACAATTAGAAAAGGGGGTCAGCACTGAACCTTCATTTCCTATGAGTATACAAGGCACAATGAAAAGTGGAAAGAAACTGGAGGATCAGAATAACACCACAGCACAGAACTGAACTGCAAATATATATGTGTGTGTATATGTATTTATATTGTTAGCAGGACTGTAGCTAAGCTGTGCATCAAAAGATACATTTAACAAGCGACAACAAGACGTCACAATTCAACATTTCTGACTGCTGATCAAAGTGACCAATGAGATGAACTGATGAGATTTGATGGTGAGAAAAGGCGAGCAGAAAACAGTCAGTCAGCATGTGTGCAGTTGGTGGACGGTCCCTTGTTTCTGAGGATCATCAGCAGAGAGAGTCCACAGCAGTACACCAGACTCTTCACTATCAGCACTGTGTACAGCAGACACAACAGCTTCACCTTGTACAGACACGGGACAAAACCTGGAACCTCTGCAACAGAAAAGGAGTCCAAAAGAAATGTGAGTCCTCTGCTCCTCTGCTCTCTTTGCCAGCGTCTCCACATGAAGCTGAATCACTGCTGAACACAGTCACCAAGCCTTCATTACCTTGTTCTGTTTGGGCCTCCACTGTGCCCCCCTCGTGCTGGACGGAGCAGCGGTATTTATATGTGCTGCTCTCGTGCCCATGGATCAGTAAGATGGAGGCGGTGCGTCCCGACTCTCTGAGCTCCAGCTGCTCTCCCACATCACGGTGCACCTCCTCCAGAGGACCGTCCTCCTTTTGTCTTTTCCAGGAGAACTTGACCAGAGGAGGAAACATGGCTGAGGCCAGACACAGCAGGGAGCTCTTCCCCTCCAGGTGGGCTCTGGATGCTGCTGGGTACACGCTCACCACGGGCTTCACTACCTGCTCATCTGAAGTTTGACAGCAGCAACAAGCAGCACAGACACACATTGACACAGTCAACAGCAGCTTACAGCACTGCACTGCATTCAGTGTGATCCTGGAAACTACATGGACTCTGATCACTAAACTACTCATCACTACAGCACAAAGTTCACTACATATACTGTATTCAGCTTCATGTCAAACACACTTATCATGTCATGTCATCACATGTTGCAAAATAAAGACACTTCACTTTGTTTCTTTCTTTGAATGGAGTCCATTCACTATAATGTCACATTCATGACTATTACTGACAATAGAATAGAACAGAATGATGAAACTGACCTTCATATAGTGGACAATTGTTTTTCTGTGTCAGCGTTAATATACATATTATTAGAAGTTACATATTTACCTACACACAGAATGCAACTGTCATTTGAATGATTACAATATCCAGAACATATTATACATTTACCACCATATACTTTAGCCCAGCCACTAAGAAAACTAATCAATACATCATCATTTCATAAAGATTTGAACTTTGAGACACAATTACAATGATATGTTGGGATTTGTCAAATGGAATAAAGACTGCTGTATAATAGAATATAAAAAAGATCAGACTTTATTGATTCATGACGGGAACTTCACATAGAATTTAATAGAACCTAATATAATATAATAATCTAAGTCTTGTATGAATGATAATGTGTGCAGTATCTGACACAGAATATTTACCACCATATACTTTACTAAATATATTTACTGTTATAGATTTGAACTGATGGGAAGCATCATATAATATTTATATTGAGTGTATTAAGATACAAATATATATGTATGTGTGACATTATATATCATCCTATGTCATTTATAGAAATATATAAATTAGTATGCATACATTCTATTTATTGTAATATCATATTCAGTATGTGTTTGCCTTCATGTACAAATATATCTTCCACATAAAGACATATTTAATTGAATTCTTTCAGACCTCAGTATAGATCACTCTATTTTAATTCATCTTCAAACCTGGGTGGGCTTCAAGGACTCTGCACTTGGTTGGTTTGACTCTTTTCTTTTAGGAAGAACCTTCTCGGTCCCACAGGTAATTGTTCTTCTTCGTCAGCTCACATTACCTGTGGTGTACCGCAAGGTTCAATTTTAGGTCCACTTTTATTTTCCATGTATAAGCTCCCTCTTGGCCGAATCATTGAACGCCACATTGTTTCTTTCCGTTGTATGCAGATGACGCACAGATGTCAGAAGCTGGTTTTACCAGACGACAGCACGTCACACTGATTTCAGCTTCTCTTCGTTTTAGAATTGATTTGAAGATTTTACTGATCACTTTTAAAGCACGGCAGGGTCTGACTCCAAGTTACATATCAGAGATGTTGACACCTCATGAGCCGGCCCGCAGCCTCAGGTCCTCAGGTGGTTCCAAAGTCCAGGCTCAAAACTAAAGGTGAGCGGGCGTTTGCCATCAGGGCCCTCGACTTTGGAACGTCCTGCCCGAGGACATGAAGCTCGCACAGTCAGCGAATTCTTTGAAATCACTTCTTCAAACACGTTTTATAGACTTGATTTTATGTGACGTCGTCTTTTAACTTTTTCATTTCAATTCATTTATTCTATTTTTATTGTTTTATTTTATTTTTGTGGTTGTTTATGTAATTTATGCATTACTTAACATTTTTAGATTTTTTTTAAATTTCTTTATATTACTAAACGTTGTTGGATTTTATTTAGTATTTTGTTGTATGAGTATTATGTTTGTCTGTCAAAGCATTTTGTAAACGCTGTTCTTAAAGGTGCTATAAAAATAAAGGTATTATTATTATTATTATTATTATTATTATTTTTATTATTATTATTATTATTATTATTATTATTATATGTACCATCATATAAAATACAGTTGTCATGAGGTAAATTTGAGCATTTCAAATGATTTATTAATTATCCTTCAACATATTTAAAGTTATATACTTTTAAAAATACATTTACTGACATATATTAAATAATCTTTCATATCATATATTATCCTGTTGTATAAAAACAAGAGATGGTGCTGAATTACTGAGATGATCAAATACTGTATATCTGTAACATTGCCAATATCAAACTTTTCCTATATGAATCAGTTTGATGTGGTGCAGAAATAAAGAATAACTTCAGCTGTGCAGTGAGATTTAAACATCTTTTCATGAATTATGAACCTTTTTTATGGAACAATAGCTGCATGGCTGCAAGAATTCTCTACTAATGATGAACAAACTAACATGTAAAGCCTGAAGCAGCAGAAACTCGTTAAAACACATTTTCAACTTGTTCAAGAAACAACTGAAGGAAAATGAATGTTTATTCTTACCTGTTACATACAGTTTAGTTCCAGAGCCAAAGATGAGGTACGACCACCCAGAGGGATCACAGTGAAAAAGCGTAATACAAAAACCTGCTGCTGTTGAATGTGTCAGCTGAGAGTCCAGATGAACACAAAACAATCCTTTCAGAAAGTCCAAGCATGAAGTGATTGTGAATCAAGTCAAAGTCACTCCACAATAACTGAGTCCAACACCTTTGCAGGCTCTCTGAACACTTTCTAAACACTTTGACATCCAGAATCAGTCTGCTGTCTGTGAGGAGCTGCTGAGTGCCTTTCCCTTTCAGGAACCTGCTCATCCCTCCTTCACACAGGAGGATTTCCAACAGCTGCTGGGCAGGTGCAAGCCTGGCAAGGCACCAGGGCCAGATGGCATCCCAGCTAAGGGCTCAAGCTCTGTGCCATGGAGCTCTCTGCCATCCTCCACTCTATCTTCTGTCAGTCCTACAGGACAGCATCAGTACCCACACCCAAAGCTCCAGCTTTCTGCTCCTGTTCTGGTCCAGCCCGACTCCTGTAAGCAGTTCATCGTTGAAGTGGATGCTTCTGATGCAGGGTATGGTGCCGTATAATCTACATCCAGGCGGCCAAACGAACGGAACTCTCACCAGGCCAGGTGGGCTCTGTTTTTAGTAGATCTTCCAGGTTCCTGTAACATCAAGCCGGGCACTTTCTCCACCTTTACTCCAATGAAGACTCCAGCTCTACTCTGGACAACATCCTACTTCCCGGACATGTCGTAGCTCAGCTTACCTGGGGTATCGAGAAGGCGGTACTGAAGGTAAACATCATCAACCTGACCCTGGTAACGGCCCTGGGAATCACTTGTTTGTTCCCGACTCTGTCCGTTTCCAAGTGCTGCCAGTGCAAGGAACCGTAACTCCTGAACCTGCCATGAAGAGGCAAATATTAACCGATATTAGCCAGTGCAACCCAAAGCCTATTCAGAAATGGATGCAAATGGGCAGCAAGTCCATTTTGAGCTGCTGGGCAAATGTTGCAAAGTCTACAAAATAACAAATACATACATACAAAAAAACATCGGAGGCCACCGGCCTAAATGTGGCCGATATTGACCGGCCCATCTGGCATTTGCCCGGTAGCACAGACTGCCAGTCCAAGCCTGCCTGGGGGCATTCGGTTAAATTCCCAAAACCCAACGAGCTCACAAAAGCTGTTTTCGCTTTGTCTTCTTCGTTCATTCCAATCTGATAATACCCCGATTTCAAGTCGAGAACGCTGAACCATTTGGACCCAGACAAAGCAGACAGGGACTCCTCCAGGTTTGGCAGGGGATAGGCATCCTTAACAGTCTGCAGGTTCAGTCTTCTATAGTCAATACACAAACGGATGTCACCATTCTTCTTACGGACCACATCAATGGGTGATGAAAATGGCGACTCTAATTCTCAAATGAAACCAGCATCGATGGTGAAGAGAGGTGGAATGATCACATCCTGGTCCGACTCATTGCTGAGGATTACTGGGATCTTCTTATGGGATTGGCTTGGGAGCATAACCAAAGAGTTCTTGACACACAGCCCACCTGGCAGTGGTGAGGCTGGATGCTCCACAAGCACTCATCGACCAGGAGACAGGATGCTGGCGTGGATGAAGCTATCGATGAGGGTAGTGTGGCCAGCAGGGATGAGAATAGGAGACTTGCTGGCTAACCTCACCACTCCATCGCTGCCCACCTGTTGTTGCTGTTGGCGGATCTGTAGCAGTTTGAGCACTGCTTTGTAGCCGTGAGCGGTCGGCTGGAAGTTGGCGTATTTACTCCCTGTGTACTGTTTGTATAGCGGCTCCAAAGGGCTCCACCGTCAGGAACAACAAGGGCTAGCGTGGATACATCCAAATCGACACCCAGGAACTCACTGGGGAATGTGACCACCATCTCCACATATCCAAGATAAGAACTGCTTGTCCTGCAACTCCTTCAACTTGCAACAAATCACACAAAGACTTCACAGGTTGGTCTGCAAAATGCTGGTTCTAGAACGACACCAGGATCGTAGTCACTTGCGATCCTGTATCCAACAGACAATCAAACTCTTCACCAGCAATTTTGATGTTGGCTGTGCAGCGGGATCCGTCCAAACCTTTGGGTGGCCTAGCTGGAACAGCAGGGTTGATCTGGGTTACTTCATGACATTCAGCATGGTTTCTCTGGTTGGGACATTGTGGGTCCACAACGGTTCCGGTTCATCCCACAACTGGAACTGGCTCGAGTTTAAAGAATGTCTTGAAGGAATGTCTGATCTCTGCCATCTTTGCTGCTTTTCAGTGAACTGCTTCCTCTTTACGGCGACCAGTGCGGAGTTCGGGGGATTGTCACAGTGAGTCTGTATATGGCCATCTTCACCACACCGATAGCAGTAGCCGGCTTTGGGAACAGAAGACGGGTTCTTTGATGGCTTGCCCGTCTTCTGCCCCTCCCCCAACCTTCAGCCAGGTGTGAACGCAGCAGAGTGACTGGAGCTTGAGCTGGACTGGCCTGCAGTGAGGGTTGCAAGCTGCTTCTGTATATCGGCCAGTTGCTGAGCGAGTTGCTGCGTGAGGTTAGTGAGTGCAGCAATCTCTCCTTTCCCTGCACCGTCGTTGTAGGCATACTGCGTGTGAGTTGCAGCTCGGGATCGTGATGGCCCGAGATGTTGCTCCATGCGGATGGTTTTTGCAGCTTCACGATCCTCCTCCGTTCGCAGAAGGAGCAGAAATTCAGCAAACGACGGGGGATCATGTTTACGCTGCTTTAACTGGAGTTCTGTGATCAGGGAATTGTCCCAACAGCCACGACAAAACTGAGGCAGTAGGTGTCGACCAAAGTCTTTGTTTGCAACTCCGCCTCGTTTCACAGCCTGATTCAGCGTCACCTGCAGACGTTGCAAATAGTGGGACGGCTTCTCCCCCATCATCCTGAAATGTGTCCATGAATTTGGCGTATAGCTCATCGCCATCCTGCACCGTGCCCTACGCTGAGTCAAGTGTCTGTAGGTACACTGTTGGCGGAGTGTCGGGTCTCAGGAGCTTAACCACATCAGCAGCAGGTGGTAACAAGCTGTTGAAGGTCTTACGTGAGCGTTGTAGGTCAGACACTGCAGGATCTTGTAATAGCAGCTCAACTCCAGTGCGCCATATTCCATAATCTGACTCGTTTTGAGGTCTGGGCAATCTTCCAGAGAAGGCTCTGAGACACGGTGTAGGGTCCATAGCACTGTCGTCATTCTTGACGATATGCTCGACCACATAGCGTTGAACTTCAGGAGGATTGAGGTTGGCATGTGACATGGCTGGAAAAGGGGATCTTGAAACATGCTGAGCTGTGGGGCCTGGCTGAACTCTTGGCCGGGGTTCAGTGTTGTGGTCTGAAGCAGCAAGACCAACTGGATGACCAGAGATGGCAGCAGAAAGCAGCGGTGTCTTTCCACCATCCTCTGAAGGAGACTCAACATCAGTGGCAGTGGGATTGAGCTGGGTGACTGACTGCCCAAGCAGAGACATCACCCCGTTCAGGACAACCGCGAAATCTTGGCCGGTCAATTTCGTGACTTTTTGTAATTCAGAAAGGTAATTCTTAGTTTGCAACTTCCCTACCTCATGCACGCAGACTGTAGATAGATCCAAGATCTCGTAAGTAACCTCATCGCCATTGCACTCATATAGAGATGGTAAA
Organism: Collichthys lucidus; assembly: GCA_004119915.2. Lineage (NCBI taxonomy): Eukaryota > Metazoa > Chordata > Actinopteri > Sciaenidae > Collichthys > Collichthys lucidus. Next base: position 1,250,432 of record CM014089.1, read on the forward strand.
ATTAGATGTAATGCAGCTAACGCAGTGCCCACACTGTATTCGACCACAACTGAATAAAGACACAGTACAAATACAAATGGTCATTCATAGGAAAAAAAATACAATATGTACAGGAAACTTCATCAATTGGCATCATATAATTTGAAAGCACACATCATCTATAATATGCAGAGGAAAGGGACTCAAGCTTCACTCGTGATGGCGAAGTGCGACCAAAATATAACAGGCCAACAGTGAGTGTCCAGTGGAAGGAGAGGGGGAAAGAGTCAGAATTCGCAAATTCAACATGGACTTCCACTGCTACGCCGACGACACCCAAATCTACCTCAGCTCCAAATCCACCCATAACCCCCCCCTTTCAAAACTCGAAAACTGCATCTCAGAAATACAAACCTGGTTATCCAACAACTTCCTCAAACTCAACCCTGATAAAACTGAAGTCCTCCTCATCGGCACCAAAACCACCCTCAAAAAACTTCGCCCACCCTCCTTTCAAATCGGCAACACCACCATCACTCCCTCCCCCCTGATCCGCAACCTTGGCATCACCCTCGACCCCACCCTCTCCCTAGCCCAACATGTCCACGCCACCGTCAAGACCTCCTACTTCCACCTCCGCAACATCGCCAAAATCAAACACTGCCTCTCCCCATCTGCTGCTGAATCTCTCATCCATGCATACATCTCCTCCCCTCTGGACTATTGTAACTCCCTCTTAACCGGCATCGCCACTCGCCTCCTCCATAAACTGCAAATGGTTCAGAACTCCGCTGCCCGTCTGCTAACCCACACCCGGATGCGAGAACACATCACTCCTGTCCTCCGCTCTCTCCACTGGCTCCCCATCAAATACCGGATCAATTACAAAATACTCCTCCTCACCTACAAAACACTCCACAACCTGGCACCCCCCTACCTATCCGACCTTCTTACCCCCCACTGTCCCCCCCGAGTCCTCCGATCCTCTGCCACACTGTCACTCACTCAACCGTCCTCTAAACTGAAGGGTTACGGCGACAGGGCCTTCTCACGTGCCGCACCCCGTCTTTGGAACTCCCTCCCCCCCTCTGTCCGTGACTCACCCTCACTCTTAATCTATAAAACCAGACTGAAAACTTTTCTCTTTACTCAAGCCTTCAATCTCCCTCACCTCAGCCCCTGACTCCCCTTCACCACCCCATGCTATTTTCATTTTTATTTATTTATTTTTTTCTCACTGTGTACAGCGTCTTTGAGTTTTTGAAAAGCGCTATATAAAACCAATGTATTATTATTATTATTATTATTATTATTGGGAAGTGTATGTAATGAATGTATGGCCGTTAATAGGTCGCAAGGCAAAGGTTTAGGGGCAAAAGTGTGGCTGCATACAAGAGCCTCCTACCAGCCCGACCAGAGCGGAGGGAGGAATGGACTTTATTCCAGCAGCAGAACAAAGAGGACCATTTTAATCTTTAGCTCCAATATTTTCTCTGGAATTTGTTGTTCTATTCTACAAAATGTCCAAATGATATATGTCTGCTCTTTGAGCCTTTCATCTATATTGTGTTAGTGTGTGTTTGTGTCTGATCCAAATATGAATCAATAGAATCTGAAATAACTCCCTCAGTTCAGTGTGTCTGTGACTCTGGCTGAGATGGAGGTGAAACATGTGAACCTGGGCTGTGGTTTACTGCTCTCTTCCTGTCACAAACACTGTTTGACATCTGTTCATCTGTTGGTTTTTGTACAGGCTGCTCGCATCATTTCTCACTGTGGGGATCAGACCAACAGACGCAGTAGTAGGTGGCTGAATGAGAGAGTTTAACTTTCTGGATCTTCAACTCACAGCCGTTCTGTTTATTCACAGCTGAGAAATCATTTTTCTCAGGATGATCGTACCTGTAATCTAATTGACCATTTTTTCTGTTAATATCAAGAATCACTCTGAATGTTTCTGTGTCTTTCTTCTGGTACCAGTATACATAACTACTGTCACACAGGTCTGTCCGTCCACAGCTGAAGGAAACTTCTTCACCAACTCTCCTGGTCAATGTTAAATCATCCTGAATCAGCTCTGCTGCCGTGGCAACCAGCGCTGTAGAGAAACAGCCAGACAGATGAAGGTCAGTGTGACAGTGTTTGTTACAGGTCGACTTTGTCGGCTCCTGATTGGCTGGAAACACTCACCTGAACACAGACAGCACAGAGCAGCAGCTGGGAGGAAAAGCATTGTGTGCAGTGGTGTTTCCTCTGGGGAACCTGGGGAGAAGTGGCGCTCTGATGCAGCTGAGGCCAAACAAGGACGAGCTGTGAGATCAGACGAGGGCCACGTGCTTTCTAACAGGTCCTCAGACCTCCCATCAGCCCCTGCTGCTGATTGACAGCTCGACTGAAGCTGTCGTGTGGTTTTCCATGGCTGCAAAAAAACAATGTGGGTGACGATGATGCAGAAATACAAGAAAACATTCATGTCAGCACAAACACTTTGAGGTTGGTGGTGAATTTAGTAACACAGACTGTTATCTGTTGTTTAACAGCTGTGATGAAAAGACCAAAGTACAAATCCACTAAACTCCTCAGCTGTGATTTGAAGCCTTAAACGTCCCCTTACATTTCTGTCATTTCATGTCATCATTTCATTTCTATGACACCTCAAAGCTTTTCCACACACAGTATCACATCTTTATTTGTATTCTGTCGTTCAGTCTCTTCATTAAAGCTACATGATGTTTGACTGAGTGAAACATTCAAAGCCAAGACTCCATCAAATGGAACATTTCTACATGTCTGCTGCATCGGTTCACACACATTTCCCCAAAATCCAGCCGGACACATTTGGTGTTTTTCTCAACTTTGGGATCTCCACGAGAAGGTCAAAGAAAGTTCAGAGGGTTAGTTTGTAAAGACGAAGCCAGCGGAGGCTTGAGAAGACTTGAAATCCAGGTGTGGTCCTCATATCTGAAGCCGTGCTTATGGTGCTGTTCCCTGGAAGCAGCTCAGGGCTCTGCTCTCTACTTCCTCCATGTAGAGGTCAGCCACAATGGGAGACACTGGTGAAGCCACCACAGCTGTGCTTCTGCCTGGAAAAACCCTCCTCGGGTTTGAAATAGGTGCTATTCAGGCAGAGGCTGGGCCCGAAAAGTCCAAGTCCAAATGAAAGGACTAAATGTGTTGTTTGTAACTGAGCTTTCAAAGCACACATACAAGTGTTTTCTGATCTGATCAAACTAGCAGCAGGACCACATCATTTGTCTGTGTCTTTCCAAACTCTCATTACATTTAGGATGCTGACAGAATATCTGATCTGAAAACATTTGATAGAATATATTAGAAATGATCTCTCTGTTGTTCATAGATGTTCTTCCCTTTAAACCTGTAGTTATCACCTCATACTACAGTTTCTATGACAGTACTTCTATCTGTTCTGTGCTGCTGTGAAGAATCAAACCTTCACACTGCTGCCCTCTAGTGTCTGCAACAACACACGGTTTCAAAGTGTGCTGCTACTTTCACCACGACTACAACTGTTTCTGCTGCGACTGTTGCTGACTCTGATGCTGTTGTGTCTGTCACTTGTATTATCAGAGGAAACTCAGCGTGTTCTTTCAGATCACTGACACTTTAACCACAGGAGATCCAGGCCAGAGACGCCAAGTTCATCTGACAGTCTGCAAACAAAGATGTCATCAGTGTTGGAGCAGTGATGTAGTTCATGCTGTTGAAATACTTTGTGCTGCATGTTGGTGTGTGGAGTCACATCCGAGCTTCAGACTCTAAAAGCTTTTAATCTGAAATCTGGATCTTTAATCATCCAACACATTGAATCAGCCTGAGGTGCCTCACGGGAAAATCAAGAATTAATAAAGATTTTATTTTCATTTTTCTCTAAATGTATTTTGGGCTTTTGTTTTGAAAGGCACTGCCGGAAGTCGCACGCGTTTCCCTCCCAACTTGACGCAACAGGTGAGTGTGACGCCGTGACGTCACGTCGTGCTTTCCGTTTCTTCTGTGACTCAAAATAAAAGCCTCTCCCAAAACACTGATCACTATGACGTCACTATGACGTCACTGTGACGTCACGCCTGCAGACAACAGAAGAGGCCGGTGCTGTTTTCTTGTTAAGTTTTTATTATGCTTAAAAAAGAAAATTAAAAGACAGAGGAGGAGGTGATCAAAGAAAAGAAAAATATAGATTCATATTCAAATATCTTTATACTTCTATCATATCTGATTAACAATGCAAAGAAAATAGCTCCCGTCGTTTAGTGCTGAAGTAAAGTTCAATATAGACTTTATTATAACAAAATAGGCAGTTTACCGAGAGGGTTAAACATCTGTCCACATCTCCTGGTACAATAATCGTCACCTGCCGACGCCCGGCACTGATCACATGACCCACATCTCTTCATGGTAAGACACTGACGACGCCCGCGGACGTCTGACGGGTTCGAACTCGCGTCGCAGAGGGCGCCGCTCGCGACCACGTCCGTCACCGCTTTAGCTCCTCGAGGGGAGTGAGGTGAGGCGTGTTCAGTTGGCTCTTCGCACACGCCGCACCTCGAAGACGTTTTCTTAAAATCAGATTAAAACAAAAAAAACTGAACATGAATTATCGACAGGATTCGTAAAATCTAATTAAGAGACGCGTTCTTCTTCTTTGGTGTTCTGTGTTCTCTAAAAATAAAGTTTCTGAACAAACTTTTCTTTGATTCGTGAAGTTAAACGTCTAAAAAGTCGAGCGATTAAATCAGAGCGCCCCCTGCTGGCAGAGCAGGAACCCTGCAGAGCGTCCGGACAAACATCTGCAGCAGCGAGGATGAAAAACAAAAACTGAATGAACCGAAGAGTAAAAAACAAAAAAACAAACAGAAGAAGAAAAGCTGTGATGTCAGACGCTGAGGTGAAGGGGCTGATGGGAAATAAACTATTTCAATGACATGCTGTTAAAGCTCAAACGTGCAAAGTTTTGCTTCTCGTGTCTCCGCCTTCCTCCGGACCGACAGACGCTGCCTGAGACTAAAAAAAAATCAAAGGTTAAAATTCGTACTTCTTCTTCTCGCCACGTTCACGGACACGTCTTCTCCTCCTCCTCAGTTTCCTCCCTTAAACATTAAGGAGCTGTACCGTGTGGAGTGTGATGTCATCATACTTCCTGTGTGCTTTGCTCTGCTGGTCAGGAAACACGACGACCGAGTCCGACAGGCAAAAGATAGAAAATAAACAACGTCGGGTCAGCCGGCGTGTCCAGTCGCTGATCGGGGTGAGGGGCGGTGTGGAGGGGGGGTGAGGCTGCCGTCTGCGGGTGGACTTTTCAAAATAAAAGAGTGAATCTAAAGAGGAGCGGTGGAGCAGACGACTCCACCCTCATAACTTCTCCTTGGACTGGATCCAGATGAACGGACCCGACTGCTCCTCGATGATCTGCTTCACCTGATCGTAGATCTCCTCCAGAGTGTCGCCGTGAACGATGGCTGAAAGGAGCAGAGACGATCAAACAGTCAGTGATGTCGGCGTGTCGTAAAGTGTCAGAAACATCCAGGACCAGGACCAGGACCAGGACCAGAAGGTTCTGTCCGAGCTCCTGTCCATGAGTTCGGTGCTCTCACCTGTGAAATGCTCGGTGAACTCCTGCTCCAGTTTGGTGGCTCTGTCGAAGGTTTTCCTGCCCTGCTCCTCCGTCAGACGCTTGTTCATCTCCCTGCAGGACAGAGATGACATCATGATGACATCACACCAACATCAGACAGACGTCACGATGACATCAGACAGACGTCACGATGACATCACACAGACGTCACGATGACACCACACAGACGTCACGATGACATCACACAGACGTCACGATGACATCACACAGACGTCACGATGACATCACACAGACGTCACGATGACATCAGACAGACGTCACGATGACATCAGACAGACGCCACGATGACATCACACAGACGTCACGATGACATCAGACAGACGTCACGATGACATCAGACAGACGCCACGATGACATCACACAGACGTCACGATGACATCACACAGACGCCACGATGACATCACACAGACGCCACGATGACATCACACAGACGCCACGATGACATCACACAGACGTCACGATGACATCAGACAGACGTCACGATGACATCAGACAGACGTCACGATGACATCACACAGACGTCACGATGACATCACACAGACGTCACGATGACATCACACAGACGTCACGATGACATCAGACAGACGTCACGATGACATCAGACAGACGTCACTATGACACCACACAGACGTCACGATGACACCACACAGACGTCACGATGACATCACACAGACGTCACGATGACATCACACAGACGTCACGATGACATCAGACAGACGTCACGATGACATCAGACAGACGTCACGATGACATCACACAGACGTCACGATGACACCACACAGACGTCACGATGACATCACACAGACGTCACGATGACACCACACAGACGTCACGATGACATCACACAGACGTCACGATGACATCACACAGACGTCATGATGACATCACACCAACGTCACAACGACACCAGACAGACGTCACGATGACATCACACAGACGTCACGATGACATCACACAGACGTCACGATGACACCAGACAGACGTCACGATGACATCACACAGACGTCATGATGACATCACACGTCGTGACGCCTGTGTGATGTCGTCAGCTGACTGTCAGCGTGTTGGCGGCTTCCTGTCGGACTCACATGATGTTCTCCACAGATTTGGGTTTGATGAAAATGGCGATGGGGTGAAGCTGAGCCAGCTGGAGTCTCTTGATGGCGTTCCCCGACACGTCCAGGATGCAGTGTTTACCCTGAAAACAACAGAGGAAGAACGGCGTGTTCAGATGACGTCATCATGTCATCATGACATGAGTTCATCAGACTTTTTAAAACCCAGATCACTGTGTTCTGATTGGTCGAGCACAAACTCAGTGACTAACAAATACTCTGGTTCTGGTCCAAACACGTCGTCCCGTTCTCCCTCCCAGTTTCTGAATCTTCACGAATAGTTCACGTCATATTTCTGCAGATGTTAAAAAGTTCTGTCGACTCAACGAGAAATTCAAACGTCTCTGAGGTGACCCAAACAGAACTGTTCATAAACACTTTCTGTAGTGCCGGTACCTTCTCAGCCACCTCTCGGACCGACTGGACGCTGGTTCCGTACAGGTGGTTGTTGTACTGTCCCGCCTCGATGAACCTGTGGTCCTGGATGTCCTTCTCCATCTGTTCTCTGGACACCACAAAGTGATAGTCTCTGCCGTCCACCTCGTAGTCTCGCTTCGGCCGGGTCGTATCTGAGAGAGAGAGAGGAGGGAAAACTTTCATCAGCTGACGGGTGAGCAAGAACGTGACCCGTCAGGTCGCACGCCGGAGGCGACTTACGAGGGACGCAGGATCCAAATTTGTCGGGGAACTCTGAGATCAGGTCGTCGTTGATCCGATCCTTCATGGGGCCGAGGATGATGACGGGCCGGGTGTAGTTCACTGTCAGAGGACGGGAACAGGAAGTGATCAGAACAAACTCCTAAACAAAGAGACAAACATCAGAGAGCTCGAATCTCACCTTCCTGCTGGACGACGGGTTCATACGACAGAACGTACTCCTCCTGTCCACCTGCAAACACAGGACGGTTAGGAGGAGGAGGAGAGGAAGGAGGAGGAGGAGGAGGAGGAGGAGAGCAAGGAGGGCGTTAAACAGAGGTTAATGGAGGGATGAAGGCTGAGTTCATCACTCAGTGTTAAGATCTGATTCAGAGTCTGGACTCGGCTCGGGTCGAGCAGGAGGACGGATAACGAACGTTCAGTGTGAATTAAAGGGACAAACGTTCAGGAAACGTTCAGGAAACGTTCAGGAAACATTCAGATTGAAAACTGATCTTTTAGAATGATTCATCACTATGAGCTGTGACACTACAGTTACAGTGTTAAATGGCTTCACGACTTTCCTCTGAGCAAACTGACTATTTCAGTTTATATTCAGTTTGTTGAAAATGTCAGAAGTTGTAACATTAACTTCATCTTCTCCAGGTCTTCACCGAGTCTTCATCCTGTCACATTTATTTCACTTCACACCTGAAACTTTACAGAGAAACTTTCCTTTAGTCTGAGTCAGTGACACTGAGATACACACCGACTGTTTACGTCCTCGTGACGCTCTGCTGACCTCTAGTGGAGGTCAGCAGGTGTGTGTGAGTGTGAGTACAGGCGAGGGCTTTAATATTAATATTCAGCACACGCACACACACACACACACACACACACACACACACACACACACACACACACACACACACACACACACACACACACACACACACACACACACACACACACACACACACACACACACACACACACACACACACACACACACACACACACACACACACACACACACACACTTCATGCAGCAGCTTTAATGCAAACAGCCCGCACAGACGTTCATGCCGTCAGGCAGCGTTCAGGGACGTTAGCGTGTGTGTGTGTGTGATGTCATGCTGTCATTGGCCAATCAGCAGCCTGTGCGAGTTAGCGGTTAGTGTTTCCTGTCAATCATCGGGTGAAGCGGCAGGCAGTGTCACACTTACGGTAGCTACTTTCACTATCGCTGGCGTTAGAGGTCACGTGTTCTGGAATCACAACAAAACACAGCGTCAGCCGGGAGCATCGCTTTCCCAGAATGCTTTGCGCCCAGAAGACCAGAGGTCAACAGGTCCAACAGCAACACAATGTTCTCATGTACAGTTCAACAGACGGACGGGACGCCACACGTCACGGCGAGCACCGCGATTAAAAAACATGAAGCAGGTTTGACGTGTTCGAATCACGCCAACGCAACAAACCTCAGGAAACCAATCAGAGGCGGCGATTAATCAGCAGTCTGCTGATGACATCATCAGTTTATTGTGTCAATCAACTTTTCATTCAAACCAAAACATTGACATTTGATTTAATAATACTAAAATGATCATTCAAAGAAATGTTAAACATGTTTTAACTTAACGAACACTCGGACGTCTGAACTCTTTAATGATCAGCACTTCTTTGATCTCGTCAGGAGCTCGTCGTTTAAATCAACGAGACGCTGATTTAAGATCAAACTAGATTTGTGTGAATAATCTGAATCCTCGTTTGTTTCAGGACGTTTAAAAACGACTGAGAACTTGAGATGGAAATTTTTCATTTCAAACAAAAAAACCTGCATAATAATTTGAAGATCAACAGACGCTGAAAAAAAGAAACGTAACAAACGACGAGCTTCAAAAACAGAATCATGTAAAATGACGACGTCACCAAATAAACATGAAATGTTCTTTAAAGTTCTTCTTCGTTGGTTTCTTTGATTTTCAGCAGAATGTTCATTGAAACTTTTCTGAATATTGATGCATGAAGAGAAACTTTGTCAACAGTCAAAAATAAACCAGCAGAAATGATTCCTACAAAATAAAAGACAGTAACAAAGAATCACTCAAACTTCAGCACGTCGCTGATCAGTGAGAGAAAACTCAACCAGTTAAACCTCCATGAAGGTCCAGAACGATCCAGGTGTGACAGTTCACCTGAGCAGTGACAGGTGATCAATGTGTGAATCTGCTGTGACAGAACGTGAAAAGATGAAGAAGGTCTGGAGGATCCTCGACAGGAGGAGGAGGAGGGAGAAGAAGAGGAAGAGGAGGAGGCAGGAGGAAGAGGAGGGAGAAGGAGGAAGAAGAAGAAGAGGAAGAGGCAGGAGGAGAAGAAGGAGTAGGAGGAAGGAGAAGGAGAAGGGAGGAGGAGGGAGAAGAAAAAGGAGTAGGAGGAGGAGGGGAAGGAGGAGTAGGAGGAAGAAGAAGGAGAAGGGAGGAGGAGGAGGAGGAGGAGTAGGGGGAAGGAGAAGAAAAAGAAGGAGGAAGAAGGAGCAGAAGGAGGAGTAGGAAGAAGAAGAAGAAGTGTTGGTGGTGATGTTGTTGGTGATGTTGTTGATAGTGTTGGTGTTGATGATATTGGTGATGTTGTTGATGTTATTGGTGATGTTGATAGTGTTGATGTTGTTGATAGAGTTGGTGTTGATGTTATTGGTGATGTTGATAGTGTTGGTGTTGTTGATAGAGTTGGTGTTGATGTTATTGGTGATGTTGATAGAGTTGGTGTTGATGTTATTAGTGATGTTGATAGTGTTGGTGTTGATGTTATTAGTGATGTTGATAGTGTTGGTGTTGATGTTATTAGTGATGTTGATAGTGTTGGTGTTGATGTTATTAGTGATGTTGATAGTGTTGGTGTTGATGTTATTGGTGATGTTGATAGTGTTGGTGTTGATGTTATTAGTGATGTTGATAGTGTTGGTGTTGATGTTATTAGTGATGTTGATAGTGTTGGTGTTGATGTTATTAGTGATGTTGATAGTGTTGGTGTTGATGTTATTAGTGATGTTGATAGTGTTGGTGTTGATGTTATTAGTGATGTTGATAGTGTTGGTGTTGATGTTATTGGTGATGTTGATAGTGTTGGTGTTGATGTTATTAGTGATGTTGATAGTGTTGGTGTTGATGTTATTAGTGATGTTGATAGTGTTGGTGTTGATGTTGATAGTGTTGGTGTTGATGTTGATAGTGTTGATGTTGTTGATAGTGTTGGTGTTGATGTTGATAGTGTTGATGTTGATAGAGTTGGTGTTGATGTTATTGGTGATGTTAGAAGAAGAAGAAGATATACTTTATTAATCCCACAGTGGGGAAATTGTCTTTTCACTCTATTCTTTTACATGCATTTTTTTTAATCCGGACACATACACATGCAGTACACGGCATAGACATGCAAATGTGGAGAGAGATGGTGGAGTGAAGGGCAGCCGGCCAGACCAGCGCCCCACTGAGCAGTTGGGGGGGGGGGTCGGTGCCTTGCTCAAGGGCACCTCGGCAGTGCACAGGAGGTGAACTGGCACCTCTCCAGCTACCAGCCCAACTTCCATATTTTTGGTCCATGTGGGACTTGAACCGGCCACCCTCCGGTTCCCAAGCCAAGTCCCTATGGACTGAGCTACTGCCGCCCCCATTGATAGTGTTGGTGTTGATGTTATTAGTGATGTTGATAGTGTTGGTGTTGATGTTATTGGTGATGTTGATAGTGTTGGTGTTGATGTTATTGGTGATGTTGATAGTGTTGGTGTTGTTGATAGTGTTGGTGTTGATGTTGATAGTGTTGATGTTGTTGATAGTGTTGGTGTTGTTGATGTTATTGGTGGTGTTGATGTTGGTGTTGTTGATAGTGTTGGTGTTGATGTTGATAGTGTTGATGTTGTTGATAGTGTTGGTGTTGATAGTGTTGGTGTTGTTGATGTTATTGGTGGTGTTGATGTTGATAGTGTTGATGTTGTTGATAGTGTTGGTGTTGATGTTATTGGTGATGTTGATAGTGTTGGTGTTGATGTTATTAGTGATGTTGATAGAGTTGGTGTTGATGTTATTAGTGATGTTGATAGTGTTGGTGTTGATGTTATTGGTGATGTTGATAGTGTTGGTGTTGATGTTATTAGTGATGTTGATAGTGTTGGTGTGATGTTTAGTGATGTTGATAGTGTGGTGTTGATGTTATTAGTGATGTTGATAGTGTTGGTGTTGATGTTGATAGTGTTGATGTGTTGATAGTGTTGGTGTTGATGTTATTGGTGATGTTGATAGTGTTGGTGTTGATGTTATTAGTGATGTTGATAGTGTTGGTGTTGATGTTATTAGTGATGTTGATAGTGTTGGTGTTGATGTTATTAGTGATGTTGATAGTGTTGGTGTTGATGTTATGGTGATGTTGATAGTGTTGGTGTTGATGTTATTAGTGATGTTGATAGTGTGTTGTGTGATGTTATTAGTGATGTTGATAGTGTTGGTGTTGATGTTATTAGTGATGTTGATAGTGTTGGTGTTGATGTTATTGGTGATGTTGATAGTGTTGGTGTTGATGATGTTTTTGGTGGTGTTGATGTTGATGATGTTATTGGTGGTGTTGGTAATGTTGAGTGTTGGTGTTGATGTTATTAGTGGTGTTGGTGATGTTGATAGTGTTGGTGATGTTGATGGTGGTGTTGGTGATGTTATTAGTGGTGTTGGTGATGTTGATAGTGTTGGTGATGTTGATGGTGGTGTTGGTGATGTTATTAGTGGTGTTGGTGATGTTGATAGTGTTGGTGGTGTTGGTAATGTTGAGTGTTGGTGTTGATGATGTTGATAGTGTTGGTGGTGTTGTTATTGGTGGTGTTGGTAATGTTGAGTGTGGTGTTGGTGATGTTGATAGTGTTGGTGATGTTGATAGTGTTGGTGGTGTTGTTGATGGTGGTGTTGGTGATGTTGATGGTGGTGTTGGTGATGTTGATAGTGTTGGTGTTGATGATATTGGTGATGTTGTTGATGTTATTGGTGATGTTGATAGTGTTGGTGTTGATGTTGATAGTGTTGATGTTGTTGATAGAGTTGGTGTTGATGTTATTGGTGATGTTGATAGTGTTGGTGTTGATGTTATTAGTGATGTTGATAGTGTTGGTGTTGATGTTATTAGTGATGTTGATAGTGTTGGTGTTGATGTTATTAGTGATGTTGATAGTGTTGGTGTTGATGTTATTAGTGATGTTGATAGTGTTGGTGTTGATGTTATTAGTGATGTTGATAGTGTGGTGTTGATGATATGGTGATGTGATAGTGTTGGTGTTGATGTTATTAGTGATGTTGATAGTGTTGGTGTTGATGTTATTAGTGATGTTGATAGTGTTGGTGTTGATGATATTGGTGATGTTGATAGTGTTGGTGTTGATGATGTTATTGGTGGTGTTGGTAATGTTGAGTGTTGGTGTTGGTGATGTTATTGGTGGTGTTGATGTTATTAGTGATGTTGATAGTGTTGGTGTTGATGTTATTAGTGATGTTGATAGTGTTGGTGTTGATGTTATTAGTGATGTTGATAGTGTTGGTGTTGATGTTATTGGTGATGTTGATAGTGTTGGTGTTGATGATGTTATTGGTGGTGTTGGTAATGTTGAGTGTTGGTGTTGGTGATGTTGATAGTGTTGGTGATGTTGATGGTGGTGTTGGTGATGTTATTAGTGGTGTTGGTGATGTTGATAGTGTTGGTGGTGTTGGTAATGTTGAGTGTTGGTGTTGATGATGTTGATAGTGTTGGTGGTGTTGTTATTGGTGGTGTTGGTAATGTTGAGTGTTGGTGATGTTGATAGTGTGTGATGTTGATAGTGTTGGTGGTGTTGTTGATGGTGGTGTTGGTGATGTGATGGGGGGTTGGTGATGTTGATAGTGTGGTGTTGATGATTGGTGATGTTGTGATGTTATTGGTGATGGTGATAGTGTTGGTGTTGATGTGATAGTGTTGATGTTGTTGATAGAGTTGGTGTTGATGTTATTGGTGATGTTGATAGTGTGGTGTTGATGTTATTAGTGATGTTGATAGTGTTGGTGTTGATGTTATTAGTGATGTTGATAGTGTTGGTGTTGATGTTATAGTGATGTTGATAGTGTTGGTGTTGATGTTATTAGTGATGTTGATAGTGTTGGTGTTGATGTATTAGTGATGTTGATAGTGTTGGTGTTGATGATTGGTGATGTTGATAGTGTTGGTGTTGATGTTATTAGTGATGTGATAGTGTTGGTGTTGATGTTATAGTGATGTTGATAGTGTTGGTGTTGATGATATTGTGATGTTGATAGTGTTGGTGATGATGTTATTGGTGGTGTTGGTAATGTTGAGTGTTGGTGTGGTGATGTTATTGGGTGGTTGATGTTATTAGTGATGTTGATAGTGTTGGGTTGATGTATTAGTGATGTTGATAGTGTTGGTGTTGAGTTATAGTGATGTTGATAGTGTTGGTGTTGATGTTATTGTGATGATGTTGATAGTGTGGTGTTGATGATGTTATTGGTGGTGTTGGTGATGTTGATAGTGTTGGTGATGTTGATGGTGGTGTTGGTGATGTTATTAGTGGTGTTGGTGATGTTGATAGTGTTGGTGGTGTTGGTAATGTTGAGTGTTGGTGTTGATGATGTTGATAGTGTTGGTGGTGTTGATGTTATTGGTGGTGTTGGTAATGTTGAGTGTTGGCGTTGGTGATGTTGATGGTGGTGATGTTGATAGTGTTGGTGTTGTTGATGGTGGTGTTGGTGATGTTGATGGTGGTGTTGGTGATGTTGATGGTGGTGTTGGTGATGTTGATAGTGTTGGTGGTGTTGTGGTGGTGATGTTGATAGTGTTGGTGTTGTTGATGGTGGTGTTGGTGATGTTGATGGTGGTGTTGGTGATGTTGATGGTGTTGGTGATGTTGATGGTGGTGTTGGTGATGTTGATAGTGTTGGTGTTGTTGATGGTGGTGTTGGTGATGTTGATGGTGGTGTTGGTGATGTTGATAGTGTTGGTGATGTTGATGGTGGTGTTGGTGATGTTGATAGTGTTGGTGGTGTTGTTGATGGTGTTGTTGATGGTGGTGTTGGTGATGTTGATAGTGTTGGTGGTGTTGTTGATGGTGGTGTTGGTGTTGTTGATGGTGGTGTTGGTGATGTTGAGTTATTGGTGGTGTTGGTGATGTTGATAGTGTTGGTGATGTTGATGGTGGTGTGGTGATGTTGATAGTGTTGGTGAGGTTGATGGTGGTGTTGGTGATGTTGATAGTGTTGGTGGTGTTGTTGATGGTGGTGTTGGTGTTGTTGATGGTGGTGTTGGTGATGTTGATAGTGTTGGTGGTGTTGTTGATGGTGGTGTTGGTGATGTTGAGTGTTGGTGTTGTTGATGGTGGTGTTGGTGATGTTGAGTGTTTGTGTTGGTGATGTTATTGGTGGTGTTGGTGATGTTGATAGTGTTGGTGATGTTGATGGTGGTGTTGGTGATGTTGATAGCGTTGGTGTTGTTGCTGGTGGTGTTGTTTGGAGGGACAGACTTACTGTGGCCTTTGGATAGCATGTCGTCACTGTTGTCCTGAGGTCAGCAGAGCCGAGTGAACAACGAGGAGAAAACAACCACAAAGAAACAAAGTTACTGAGCGACAGCGACAGAGAGAGAGCAGAGGGAACGCAGCCGGTCGCCACGGCTACAGGGCGGCCACTTTGGCTCCGAGGAGGAGGAGGAGTCCGAATATTCAGCCGTCACAGCTGAAACGCCTGCTGGGGGGTCCGACTGTGAATATCTGAACCAGGTTCTGGTTGGTTCACTACATTATTTTAAGCCGGGCCCTGTTGCCGTGGCAGCCAATGCGCCTTTTGCAGCAGCGCCGCCTCCAGCTGGCCTCTCTTCCTGTCACCTGACCAATCGTCTCTCAGACAGACGGCCTCGCCCCGCCGCGCCGGTTGGAGGTACTTACGGTCGACGTCGCTGGTCTCCTGCTCGCTCGCCTCTTTGCTCTTGTAGAACGGAAACTTTCGGGAAAAGAGGTTCTTTTTACGCTTGTCATTGAGAGACTGCTGAGGAGGAGAGGAGGAAGAGGAGGAGGGGTGATGGAATAAAAAACAAGAGGAGGAAGAAGGGGAGATGGAGGGAAGTCTGATGTCGGTTTGGACAGAATGAGACGCTTTGTCTGAGTCTGTGGCTACCGGCTAACAGGACGATTAAATACAGCTCCACTAAGACAGACATACACACCTCTGATGTCTCTGATGTCTCTACCATTCTGTGGACACCTTGATTTAAAAACTAACAGCATGAGATGTAACCAGCCCAAACCACAGAATCAGACATCTACTGAACATTTTGGTATCATCTGCATAGAAACTGAGCCGAGCAGTGCTCGCCGCTCTGAGTGATGTGGACCTGACGGCGTTACACGGGGACGGTGAAGGCAGCAGGTGTCAGACAAACGCAGGATGAGGAGGAAGTGAACATGCAGAGGAAACATGCAGAGAAACAAGCTGAGAGGGGACGTTCCACTGGTTTCAGATCAGCTGTGACGACGTTCACAAGCTCTGACTCAGATTCACCGTCTGTGAAACGGTCCAGTAAAAACCTTCATGTGAGGATCAAATCAGAGCAAGCAGTAAACATCCAGCTCAGCTCAGACTGCATCTTTCTGCAGGTTTTAGGTAAAATCTGTAAAGATTCAACCAATCAGAAAACATTTGACAAAACATGGATGCAGAGTTAAAAAACAGCCTCAAAGTCAAAGACTGACTGATCATCTCACGCTGATGTTTCACGTCAAGTCTTTATTGATGTAAATGATCTGTTATCCAGCAGGACATAGGAGGGGGTGAGACAGGTGAGACAGGTGAGACAGGTGAGGAGGAGGAGGGAGGTTTGTGTGAGCAGCAGACAGTCAGACATCAATGTCAAGCGTTTCTCTTGAATGAGGTGGGAGGGAAGGCTCATGCATGGTGGGTTTCTTTTCTCCACCCTTCAGTCTGGTGTGTTAGAGGGCGGGCGGGTTGGCGGGCGGCGCTGGGCGTTTTGGCAACGCGTGTTAAAGCGACACACGGTTTAAAAAAAGGTGCTGGGGAGGCGCTGCTGCAGTTCGGCTGCTGAGACGTCAAGAAGAAGATCAACAACATGCTGTTAAAGAGTGGAGCTGCTTTTCAGCATTAGTCACTCATTAGTAGGTGGAGTTCATCTCCACAGTCTGACAGGTGGAGTCTTGACATGAACAAACTCTAAAAACATGCAAACACATCAGGCTGCTTTATACAAATATCTGAATCAGAACAAAAACTACATGTCCCATGATGCCCTGTGTGAGTTACGAGCACGACCTCTGCTTGCTGTCACAAACTGCACATCAGATCAGATACAAGTCACGCGCTGTCACAGATCACGTGTCCGCGACTGATGAAACACATCGGTCCTGACGCTTCGCTCAGCTGAAGGGCTTTTTCTGTTTGCACTGACACAAAGCATCATGGGAGTTCACCTGGGTCAGAAACAGGAAGCAAACACTCACCCCTCTGTCCCGAGACTTAGCGTTAAACTTCACCGTCTTTAATCTCGCTCTCTCCTTCTTCTCAACCCTGAAGACACAAGGTCAGAGGACACGAGGTCAGAGGACACACAGAGGACACACAGAGGACACACAGAGGACACGAGGTCAGAGGACACAAGGTCAGAGGACACAAGGTCAGGGGACACAAGGTCAGAGGACGCACAGAGGTCAGAGGACGCACAGAGGACATGAGGTCAGGGGACACGAGGACAGAGGACACAAGGTCAGAGGACGCACAGAGGTCAGAGGACGCACAGAGGTCAGAGGACACACAGAGGTCAGAAGACACACAGAGGACATGAGGTCAGGGGACACAAGGTCGGAGGACACAAGGTCGGAGGACACACAGAGGGCACAAGGTCAGGGGACACAAGGTCAGAGGACACACAGAGGGCACGAGGTCAGAGGACACACAGAGGACACAAGGTCAGAGGACACACAGAGGACACAAGGTCAGAGGACACACAGAGGACACAAGGTCAGAGGACACACAGGGGACACAAGGTCAGAGGACACACAGAGGGCACGAGGTCAGAGGACACACAGAGGGCACGAGGTCAGAGGACACACAGAGGACACAAGGTCAGGGGACACGAGGTCAGAGGACACACAGAGGGCACGAGGTCAGAGGACACACAGAGGACACAAGGTCAGAGGACACACAGAGGGCACAAGGTCAGAGGACACACAGAGGACACAAGGTCAGAGGACACACAGAGGACACAAGGTCAGAGGACACACAGAGGGCACGAGGTCAGAGGACACACAGAGGGCACGAGGTCAGAGGACACACAGAGGACACAAGGTCAGAGGACACACAGAGGGCACAAGGTCAGAGGACACACAGAGGACACAAGGTCAGAGGACACACAGAGGACACGAGGTCAGAGGACACGAGGTCAGAGGACACAAGGTCAGGGGACACAAGGTCAGGGGACACAATGTCAGAGGACACACAGAGGAGTGTGTGTGTCTGTGTGTGTGTGTGTGTGCTGACCGTCTCTTGCTGGGGATCACCCCCACCTCCTCCACCTCCCCCTGTGACGTCAGCTGTCTGGCCTGCCACCACTCGTCGTCGGAGGCGTTCACCACGTGGAGGATGTCTCCGAACTTGAAGTTCAGTCCCTGACTGGGCAGACCCGAGTCTCTGGTCTTATCGTAGTCGAACAGAGCTCTGCACCACAGACAGACAGACAGAGAGACAGAGAGAGACAGACAGACAGACAGACAGACAGACAGACAGAGAGAGAGACAGACAGACAGAGACAGACAGAGAGAGAAAGACAGACAGACAGACAGGACAGAGAGAGAGAGAGGGAGAGAGAGAGACAGACAGAGAGAAAGAGACAGACAGACAGACAGAGAGAAAGAGAGACAGAGACAGACAAAGAGACCAGATCAGCTCATCCAGGACAAAAACTTCTGTTCAATCATCTTAAAGTTCACTTCAGTTATTTAAACCACCTAAAGAGACACACAGAGGACACTCAGAGGACACACAGAGGACAGAAGACACTCAGGACACACAGAGGACACTCAGAGGACACACAGAGGACAGAAGACACTCAGGACACACAGAGGACAGAAGACACTCAGAGGACACACAGAGGACACTCAGAAGACACACAGAGGACAGAAGACACACAGAGGACACTCAGAGGACACACAGAGGACAGAAGACACACAGAGGACACACAGAGGACAGAAGACACTCAGAGGACACACAGAGGACACTCAGAAGACACACAGAGGACAGAAGACACACAGAGGACACTCAGAAGACACACAGAGGACAGAAGACACACAGAGGACACACAGAGGACAGAAGACACTCAGAAGACACTCAGAGGACACACAGAGGACACACAGAGGACACACAGAGGTCCTCCACTTAGATTCATCACATCAGAAATAAAACATAACCAAGATACAGACACGGAAAACTGATTTAAAAAAATGAATTCAGAATAACGTCAGTCTGAAATAACTGACCAATCAGGACGGAGTTCTTCCCTCAGGTGATCTTACCTGACGTAGAGAGACCTCTTCTGACTCGTCCGTAAAGATCCAGAACCAGAACTGATGCTGCTGTTCATCATCTGCTCTCGCAGGTCGTGGATCTTCGCCTCAAACCGACTGTACTCTGGACAGGAAGCAAAATTCACACTTTGATGCAAGACCATTCTTTGATTTCAAGGAAGTTTTCCAGGACTTTCCAGGACCCCTGACCCTCCTGACAGTGGATATATGAGCTCACCCTCCGGCCTGTAGTGGGCGATGATGGTCACTGTCTGCCCGGCGTTCTTCAGGGCGGCGGCGGCCTGCTCGTGGGTGGCGTTACGGAGGTCCACGCCGTTCACCTGGAAACAGACACACACACATTACTGATGCTATTTGTGTGTGTGTGTGTGTGTGTGTGTGTGTGTACGTACAGACACGAGGCGGTCCCCTTTCCTCAGCTCTCCGCAGAGGTCCGCCGGTCCTCCGGCGAGGATGAAGGAGATGAAGATCCCCTCTCCGTCCTCTCCGCCCACGATGTTGAAGCCCAGCCCGGTGGCTCCTCTGTGCAGCACCACCTTCCTGGGCTCCCTGTTGGACCACACAGCTGTCAATCATCCTGACATCACATGACCACACAGCTGTCAATCATCCTGACATCACATGACCACACAGCTGTCAATCATCCTGACATCACATGACCACACAGCCAATCAGATCAGCAGACACCACAGAGGCTTGCTGACCCAGACTGGATGAAGACAACCTGCCAGTCCATCCACAAGAACTCTGGAGACGGACCAGGATCAGAACTCTGTCTGTGTGTGTGTTTTGTCCTCACCGGGTGACCTCGTCGTCTCCCAGCATGCTCTTCGGGGTCGGGGAGAAGCGTCCGGACGATGCTGGTGGTGGCAGAGGCTGACTCAGGAAGTTGGGCGGGCTGATATGATTCTCCATGTGCTGAGAGTACGCTGCAACACACACACAAACGCACACACAGGTTAACGTACAGGTGTGTGTACAAACAAACATCTGTGGCTCTCTGACACACTTACTCCAGTGTGTGTGTCAGCTTCTGACAGACACCTGTCGGCTCCTGTTACCACCTGCCGCTGAGGAGGTTGTAAACTGAACACACACACACACACACACACACACACACACACACACACACACACACACACACACACACACACACACACACACACACACGTCTGACGTGTCTCTGCTGGTTTCTGTCCCTCTGACGCGTCTCTGCTGGTTTCTGTCGTCCCCCTGACGCGTCTCTGCTGGTTTCTGTCGTCCCCCTGACGCGTCTCTGCTGGTTTCGGTCCCTCTGACGCGTCTCTGCTGGTTTCGGTCCCTCTGACGCGTCTCTGCTGGTTTCTGTCCCTCTGACGCGTCTCTGCTGGTTTCTGTCCCTCTGACGCGTCTCTGCTGGTTTCGGTCCCTCTGACGCGTCTCTGCTGGTTTCGGTCCCTCTGACGCGTCTCTGCTGGTTTCTGTCCCTCTGACGCGTCTCTGCTGGTTTCTGTCCCTCTGACGCGTCTCTGCTGGTTTCTGTCCCTCTGACGTGTCTCTGCTGGTTTCGGTCCCTCTGACGTGTCTCTGCTGGTTTCGGTCCCTCTGACGCGTCTCTGCTGGTTTCTGTCCCTCTGACGCGTCTCTGCTGGTTTCTGTCCCTCTGACGCGTCTCTGCTGGTTTCGGTCCCTCTGACGCGTCTCTGCTGGTTTCGGTCCCTCTGACGCGTCTCTGCTGGTTTCTGTCCCTCTGACGTGTCTCTGCTGGTTTCTGTCCCTCTGACGTGTCTCTGCTGGTTTCTGTTCCTCTGACGTGTCTCTGCTGGTTTCTGTTCCTCTGACGTGTCTCTGCTGGTTTCGGTCCCTCTGACGTGTCTCTGCTGGTTTCGGTCCCTCTGACGTGTCTCTGCTGGTTTCGGTCCCTCTGACGTGTCTCTGCTGGTTTCGGTCCCTCTGACGTGTCTCTGCTGGTTTCGGTCCCTCTGACGTGTCTCTTCTTGGTCGGGTTTCTGGGTCTGGGTTCAGGTGGTCCTGACTCTGCTCTCTCACTCAGAAGTCAGAGCTGTTCCTCCGTCATGACCTCAGATCTTCGTTCACTGTGGCAGGATATCATCATATATACTTCTGCCCTCCTCCTCCACCTCCTCCGTCGGTGTTTGTGGAGTAGCAGCTCGACACTCGCTGAGTGGATTTGTTGTCGTCCTTCACGCAGAGGGGGGGTCACATGGTTGATGCTGGCTGTATCCATGGTGACACGTTGATCTACGTCATGATGCCGTCATCGCGCTCAGGTGTGGTCACACTGAAAGTCTTTGTCCTGATGGTCGGACAATCAGGAGTCCTGATCTCATGGCGTCTCCGTCATTTGATCGGTCAGATCTTCAGTCTGCTATCGTTCAGGTTGACTTTAAATGATTTATCATGAGCTCTGTTTTACATCATCATCGATCATCTGCAGCTGGAAATTCAAAATCTAATCAAACACAAAGACTCAGTGAGTGACGTTTAGTTCTTCATCTCTACTGCAGCTCCTCTTTGTTTAGCTTCAGTCTGAATGAAGTTAACGAGTTAATTAAGACGATCTTAGTTTGAAAAAAAGAGACACACTTTTATTTTTATGTCAGATTTTTGACATTTTGTGATTTTAATTTATTGGAATAAAAGTCGCTGTGCATCGATTGTAAAGACAGGACGCGGCGTCTGTCAGGGAAGTGGACATGAAGAGTTTGATGTGCTGAAGTGAAGCTTCCTGTGACTCATCTGATGACTTCATCTCCGTCCCCTGGACGGACCGCTGAGCTGGACGTGGTTCCTCCCGTCCTCGCCGCTCCAGCATCACTTTGTCCTTTAGCGTCTCACATTAAGGTTCATCGAGGGAGTCGTTGGGAACCGATCCAGAGCTCGTGCTCTGATCGAGCTCCTCCTCGCCTCGACTTTGAGACGTGTTGTTTCGCTGGGGAACCATCGAAGGCACGCCGCCGTTCCCGATGAACTCGACGCTAATTCAGGGTCAAAGGCAGAAAGTCAGACGGCCCGCGTCTGAACCAGAACCTGCTAATCTGGTCTGTTACAGACCTCCATCAGAGGATTCATGTCCTTGTTTGGCTGATTGAGGACGAACGTCAGCATGAGAGCACAGAGGGTTCATTACTCTGAGTGTCTGTGAGCTGTGGTGCCGTCTGATGAACCTTCACACTCACAGTAACGTCACTCACCTGGACCTCAAACAGACTGCAGCACATTTTAAACACAGCGTCTCCGCCGAGCCTGGACAGAGACCGCCACGTCACGTCACAGATTAAAGGTTAAATTAAAGAGCGGCATCACTCACAGTTGGTGAGGTCGGGCGGGGCGAAGCTGTCGTTCATGAAGACACTGTTGGGTTTAGCCACTTTCAAGTAGACCACGTCAGGAGTGTTTTTCAAGGCAGTGACGGCGTGTTCGTGGCTCACCTCCTCCAGGCAAGCACTGTTCACCTGAACACAGAGAGAGGAGACACATCATCGCCTGAACGTTCATCAGCTGGTTTTCCTTCAGAGAACAAGAGAAACCATTTGACAGCAGACAGGAAGAAGATCTAAGGACTCATAACTACGATAACAGATCTTAAAAACAGTTTACTACTCGTCCGGATCAACACTTAGCCTGAGACACAGTCCGTCCGATAAAGACTCTTACAGCCAGCAGTTTGTCTCCGATCTGCAGCCTCCCGTCTTTATGTGCAGCGCCTCCTTCGATGATCTTGGTGACATAGATGCTGTTGTCGCCCGGGATGTGCTGGTTCCCCACGCCGCCCGCTATACTGAAGCCGAGACCTGGACCAGAACCAGAACTGTTAGAGCGTTACAGTAGTGTTTAGAAAACATCAGCCAAACGTTCAGGAGCTGCTGCTAATTTAACAGCGGCACAAATCAGGACACGTTAATGCACAGAGGCGTATTTTGGGATGTTTCCGTGGAAACGCAGGCTTTGTTCCTGAATAATCCCGAAGCCGCGACATCCAACCACACCTCCATCAGGACGCTCCACCTTCAGCCTGAACATTTTAAAGATGGATTTGGAAGACGCTGCGTTACCTTTGGGCCCTTTCACCAGTTTGATCTCCATCACTTTCTCTGAGACCGGTTTCCTCCTGCGGACGTAGAGTCGGACCAGCGAGCCGGCCTCCTTCAGCGCCTCCACGGCTCGGCTGTGGGTCACGTCCCGAACATCCACCTCGTTCACTCTCAGGATGACGTCGTTGACCCTGAAGGGGAGGACGTTCCAGAGATGCAAAAACAGTTTCAAGACACAGCGAGGACGCCTCGCCAAGGACCTGACCTTTAATGAAGTGAACGAACCCCCACGCCATGACATCATGACCTCATTTTAAACTGCAGCACCAGCTTCACAGCCTTCATGTTTAACACTGATCAGAGATGTGAGGCGTCACATCAGCAGTCACAGAAACGTCTGTACGTTGGTGACGAACACACAAATACATAAACTCTGTTAAACTCAGTCTGAACCTGAGCTTTCAGTCAGACACATGAGCCTCACGATGACTGACAGTTCCACACAGGCGACCTGAGACTGAAGCAGGACCAGCAGCACCACCATCATCACCTGGATCAGGTGTGTCAGCCTGCTGCATTATAAATAAGGCAGTGAAAGGCGGCGGGACGCTGCAGGGGATTCTGGGTGAACGACACAAGCTCTTAACTAATGACGAACAGCTTGAGAAGGACGGGACGTGAACTCAGTTCTTATCTGATAAAATATCACATTTAAGGTCCGGACCTGGACCTGATCCTGGACCATCACGGT